>JANHFO010002306.1:129897-140816 GCA_032468095.1 Pareas carinatus | reverse complement strand
GAGGTTAGGCCAGGGATGGCTAAACGTTTAGAGACCGGGTGCCCATGCTGCAGCCCAAAAGCCACTTATTTAAAGTGGGAAGAATATTTAAAGTGTAAGAACATATCTGAGTTAAATCTGCATTAAGGTTTACCTTCCAGGTTAATGACCTCTGGAAAGGGACATCCAAATATTTAAGGAACAGACAGTACCGCCTGTTAACTGAGAGTATATGTTTGCTTCTGTGATTAAAAAGCATCACTGCAGCTTTATTGTAGCTAATCCTCAGTTTTTTCCTATCACAATAATCAGTTAGTCTAGCCCACAATTGTCTAAGTTTAATCTCAACATATATATCATGATACAAACACTATAAATTATCAGCTTACATTAAACTGAGTGCTCTGGACCTATTAAGCAAGGAGACAAAATGGTTTTCATTCCATGGCTGAAACATTATAATTGATATGCAAATTAAATCTGATGGGAAAAAATAAATAGAACTGTTTTGACCGATATATTTAATAAATAGGGTCAGAAAAGGATTCTCACTTGGCCAACTCATATCTTTGTAGTAAGGTTAGAAAGAAATTCAATCAATAACTTGATGTGCTTAATATTTGTAATGGTTTTCTCAAGTTTTTCCCATAGCCTACACCTAACAATGGAATCAAAAGCTGATTTTCTCCGGAGTTTAAAAATAGCAGAGTCAGTTGTCAATAAATAATTCCACTTTAATGGCAAAGTAATAATTTAGACAGATACAGTGTGCACACCTGCAAAAAATATGTGCAAGCTGGTTTACAAGCTAGAAGAACAATAAATCAATATAAAATACATCATCCAGTTAAGTCTGATGACACCAAATACTTATTATTAGGGCTTTACAAAGACTACAAAACTTTTCAGATGATTTATCTCACTGTTTCTGTCTATTTACACAATATGTTACATTAAAAATGTATAAAATATAAAATGTATACAGACAAATGTTTAACAAACAAATTTGTTAAAGTTGTAAACTAGGTGGATTCACTGAAATGTATTGCAGGTAAAATTGCATTATGTAGTATATACATACAAGATGTGTGTATGTGTATTGAAAATGGCAGGGGTTCCTGGGCTTAGATGTTGTTTTAGACTGCATCAATCATAAGGAACAGTTTTTGTTTTAGTCGTTTTCCCGAGAGTGGCATGCTGCTTAACAGTATGAGACAGTCAGCTAATATTGTCTGCTGGAAATCAATCTGAGTACATTTTATGTGCATAAAACCAGACTTTCTTATTAGGGCACTAGCACCATGCAGGAGACCGGTAACAAGGGTTTCCTGATGCAACAAGGAAAATTGCATTAATTTCTTTGATATTTGTTTTGAAAAATATATTGTTGCAGGAGTTAGTAGCACCAGTTAGATGTCCTGAAGTTATCCATTGGCTATGTGTATCCTGAAAGCATTTCATTGGCACATATCCTATGGTAAGGAGTGGACATGCCCCACATGAACCCTTTCAAGATAGGGTTTGAAGTACATGCCTATAGGATGCTATAGCCCTTAGATATTTTATATCAATTTTAACCAATATTTCCAATTACTCTGATTGGATTTTCATTTAGTCTGGTGTATCCTGCCAGGGCAGATAATGCCTATTTTTTTCTGCAAAAATTAGATTGATTTAAAGAGTGCAAATATTCATTGTAGCAAGGGTAGCTTGGGACTTGTGATGGCAGTTTTAAATACGGAACGAACATCTCTGGTTTATCTGTCTTTCGTTTTTAAAAAAAGAAACAGATTGTACATATTGACCTCTTGATTTGTTTACAACATATGGGTATTCTCCGTAAATGAAACATTTCTTCACATCAATAGAATAAAGTGTAATTTTGTGTTTTTGTTGCTGTCACTGTTTTGTTTGCTTTCATTTGTGCAACACTTTTTATTTTCAGTATTTACAATACCTTCCCGATAAACTGTGCAAAATCACCCTCCCACCTTCCCCTCTTACAGTAAAAACATTTTTGTCTTGCACAGTGAATAACACTGTGTCCGTGTTTTGTAATGCTGACTTTCTTCCTGTACAATAGCCGCAATTAAAATAGCATGCTCCAAATGGGGGAAGGAAGAGAAGGGAGGAAAACCAAGAACGATTTGTGCTCATGCTAACTCAGGTGCACCCAGCTCTGCTGGATAAAATGTCACACATCTCTGTTTCCAATTGGATAGAAACAACTATGTTGGACTTTATTTTTGTTTTATTTTCATTCTTAGGGAAGCTTCTGGGTCACTTGAATGGTTTAGGATGGTAGGTCATTGATTCACAGAAGATTAAAAATAATACATCTATATCTATATTAATAGTTCATCCTTCTAGCCCCCTAATTAAAAGAAAATCTTGATATATATAAACACAAGGCTATTGTGTTCACTGATGCTCTCTCATTAGTAAAATGAAGAAAGGAAACAGTGTAAATAATCAATGGTTTAAACAAATTAAACCAAGTGTAACATTGTCTAGAAATCGGTTTTAAGGCAGTGAGACAGCACCATAGAAAAGGATCTTTTTTTCCCCAACCAAAAAACTCAAACCAAAGCCGTAACCCAAACCTTCAGTCAGCTTCAGAATTGCCTAACAACAACAGCAACAACCTTAAGAGGTGGGCAGGTGTTTAAAAATATCACTGTGGTTAAAACCAATTTGGATATAAAAACAGGTGACTTTTTTTCAATACACACACACACACACACACACATACCCACAAACAAACAGAAAAGTCGGTGAGCCACATCACTGCAAATATGGCAGTTTAGTATCAAATTGGCACTTATCCCACATATCACAGTATTGTTTGTATAAGGTAATTGCACAATACTGTTTTGTGCTTATTGAGTCTTTACGCCCTCTCATTTTTAAAATTTCAACTTGTGTCCGTCTCATTTTGGAAAGGACAGCAGAATATAATTTGAACATCTTTGCAATCCGGTTAGAGGTTAGAGGCGGAAGAGGAGGAGGAGGAGCAGGAGAACTATGAATGCAGCACTTCCAACTATATTGAAGTTCACATAAAACGTTTCCACTGTAAACTTTCAAGACAGGGATAAAAAATAAAAGACTCTAAGTGATTCCAGTTTGACTACTATGTGTGCAATCTGCTTCCTAGCCTCCTGTTAAAGGCTCTTTCCACTTGAAATTGAACAAACCCAACTTTCATTTCTGATTTGCTTTACTGCCTGAATCAGGTGCCTCCATCTATGACAGAGCACACACATGCTCTTCCGGCACACATACACACCACCTCAGCAGCCCTTAATGCAGGTATAGGTTTATCAGCATCTTCTAGCCAAAGTCATGCCCCCTTTAGAGCGTAGATTCAAGTAAAGGGTCTATCATATCATCTTGGTGGCTGGCAGTATCACTGTCACAGCTCTGGGCACTTGAGTAAGTGGCAGCTTCTTTCAGCCTCAGTAGCATGTTCATCTGAGAAAGGAATACAGTATGATGTGTTATTGGTACATGAATTAAGATAATTTAAATTAAGAATAGCCAGTCCATTTGACTGTTCATGTTTGCAAAGCAATACTATAATGAATTTCACCTCTTGTTTCAATTCAATAGTTCAATGTGCAGCTTTAGGTTTGCAAGTTCCCTTTACTTAAAATGTTTTCCTTTGTAAGGAAATTTCTTTTGATTTATGTAGCTTTACATATGAGGTTTCCCAACCTTTTTAATATTTGCTTCTGTAACTATATGATTATTCACTATTGTGAGAAATTCCTGCCTTAGGCTCTTTTAAAGCTCATCGTGCACATTTCTGAATACATGTTTCACAAACGTTTTAGTGCTATTTTGCATTGAAGCAAATAGATGCTACTAGATTCATCCAATATTGGCCTTTGTGTTATGTCAGTCTTGGTGTGTGTGTTTTAAGAAACATACTATTTCTACATCATAAACACAAGCAGACGTAGCAAAGAACCTGCTGAATTATGTTTAGGTCTTAAAAAGCACAGAAACTGTTAAACAAGGGAAAAACAACAGGTAAGGCCTTCAAAGTATACAGGAGAATGGATTATTTAAACCAGGCCTGGATTCATTTTTTGTACTCAAGGATAAGGAAACAAACAGGTTGTTTATTTGTTTTTGGTATGATCGGAGGAGAAAAAGAAGTCTGGTTTGTTTTGCATACATATTGAATGGAATAGATGAAAGTCAGTGGCTGCATGCAATATCACCATCTGCTGTCCAGGAGCTGAACTTCACAAAACAATGCTTATATATACTGTAACTGTGTTGTAGCTTCCAGAAAAACGTTAAGTACATCTTATTTAACTTCATGCACATTGTAAATTTCTAAGATATTTAGAGATTGAAATTACCATAATTAAAGGTGGCATTTATAAATCTTTCCCCTTAATGATGTTCAGGGGAATGTTGGCAGCATTTTAAAATAACCACATTTTACAATGCAAATCTATAGTTTTTCTGATCCAAAATATGTAAAAATATGGACAACCAGAATAAATCATATTATTTCATCTTCTCATAGTCGACTAAGCCTTGAAAAATCAAGGTAGTTTTATTGCTGTCATGTAGGCATTTAGCCTCATTTTATTAAGTTGAAAATGGTTGCTTGAAAAAGACTTGCTTATGATAGCAGCCAAAATGTATGGAGAAGAGTGAGTAGTTTGTGTACAGTTCTACTCAATACATCTTAGCAAGGACATAAAGAAGAAAAAATCAATCAAAATTTCCTATGAGGAAAGACTATAGCAGTTGTAACTCTTCAGCTTGGACTGAAGGGAGGGAATATATGGTAGAGGAATATAAGATCATGAATGGCATAGACCAGAGTTCGCCAACCTTTCCAGATTTGTGACCAGCAAGTGGGGGGGAGGAGAGGGAATACTTCTGTGCAAGTGGTGGGCAAGTATGTGTGAGCTCACCTGCTGCTCACACAAGTGGGGATGTGACTGCACACTCATCTGTTACTTCCGCAGCCCAGTTCTGGTAAAAGATTTTCTATGTCTCCCTAACAGTGTTAGAACTTCAGTTTATCAACTGAAAGTAAATGCAGGAAGATTTAGAATTTTTTTTTTATAGCACATGGGTAAACTGTGCGATGTGATGTTAGCAATAGCAATTTGAATAGTTTTAAAAAGATACTGGTGAGGTTTGTGAAAGGTCAAACTACCCTGTTTCCCTGAAAATAAGCCCTATTCTGAAAATAAGCCTTAGTATGATTTTTCAGGTTGCTTGTAAATATAAGTGCTACTCTGAAATAAGCCCTAGTTAAGATTATCAGCCAGATGGACACATTTACCGGTAGTACATCCATTATGAACAAGCCAGCAGAAAAACAGACAGAAGGAGCCAGTTCCTGAGGTTTAGGGGCAAGGAGGGCTATTGATATGTTACCAATCCAGGACGTTGATCTGAACGCATGCAGTTTCTCATTTGGATCAACGTCCCGGAGTTGGTAACACCGCCCTGAGTCCTTCGGGAGAAGGGCGATATACAAATCTAACAAACAAACAAACAAACATATTGATAACCCTCCTCACTCATTGACCTCAGGGATCGTTTCTGCCCATTGCCAAGATAACGACAAGCAGAAACTGTGCACATTGGACAAAGCATGACGGAGGGATCGTTGAGATCGATATCCTAGATTTGACAGTATACTGTGTTTCCCTACACCAAAAATAAGCCCTAGTGCATATTTTGGAACAAAAATTAATATAAGACCAGGTTACTCATGCTAGGTAGCTGTCTACAAGCTGTTGTATCATAGAGAGATACTAGTCTGAGTCATCCTCCAATCTAGAATTCTGAGCTTTCCAGACATACCTGGTTGGCTGCAAAATGATTTTTTGGCTTGATATAGCATGGGCCTTTTTAGGATCTGATGGAAGAAGGGCTTCAACCTACAAACCTCTTTATTCTGTAGATTTTCTGCTACATTTTCCTAGATAAATTTTCTTTATATCTGTCACTTTACATGCACATATCTCTAATATTCCTTTGCTTTTTGCTTGTGTCTCCTAGCGTGCCTAATATGTGAGCCCTCTCGCTCATTCATAGCTAGTCACCTTTGTGAGTGAAAGTAATTGAATGTATTTAGGAATACCATTAAGATGAATGAGTGCCCAGATATTTATGATCCCAACAGAATATTCTCTTTCTTGCTCAATATGAAGTGTGATTCAAAGTTGAGATTGGCCCTAAATTTAGGAGTGCTATATAAATGCTCATATATTCTGAGACAGTAACTTCTTAATCTAATTCATACATTGATTTATTGTACATATTCAGTGAATTAATGCAAATCTAATGGGGGTGTCTTAAATTTAATACTACAGAAATTATACATTAAGAATATTTTTTCACTGTAGTATAAGGATACATGCAAACTAGTACTGATTTGTCTGAGCAAAGCAGCCAGAATAAATGTAACCAACCAGATATTCAGCTGTTACACATAATAAACCATCCGAATAAAAAATCACTGAATAACACATATGAAAAAACAATAAGTATTCTACTATTTTACCAAAGGATCTCCTTCTGATTCTATCTGTGGAATGTGCTTTGAAGTGGTTCCTTCTTTGGAAGATACATAATCCTCATAACCAACATCTTCAGGTCTTAACTGAAGCAATGATGACCAATCACGTTGCAGTGAACTCCATGGACAGGTTTCTGCTATCCACTTTGAGGGGTCTTCCCAAGGTGCGCGTTTACCATACATCTAAATATATAATCCAAAAGAAAAGTAAAAATGTCCACATGATTTTATTAAAAGAAATGTTAGGATGGAAGTGATGAACCAAGTTATTAGCAAGTATTCACCCTGAAGGCCCCACAATGCTACAAAATAAGTTATAATTAATGAATACCTTGTTCAGTTTATAAGAACATTTGATTAAAAAAAACTTGGATTTATGTAAGTTATAGTGATAGCAAGAAAGAATTAAGACACATATATTTTTGGTGTCTGTTTTGTAGACTCTTAGCCATTGTACCTTGTTTACCTCTTTCTCCACTTTATATATTCTACTTGACAATATATAACAATGTTATACTAAAAATGGTTTACTATCTTACTGATCAGCAATATTCAAGTAAGGCATTTCTATTAACAAATTGCAAAATACTATAAGTGAGAATCCCACTGAATATTAAATATACAGCCAGAATATGTTTCCTTTCCTTTGGGCATTTTTCTGATTCAAGGAAATTATTTATAGGCATAGTGATGTCCATGGTTGCAATGATAAGGCACAGATTTGATGAAGATTTAAAAATTAAATTAAGCTGTCCATTCAGGACAAATGATGGGTTGTTTCTGTAACTAAGACTTAGAAACAATAATGAAATTCACTGGCCCAAGAATTCAGATGGCTGTTGTGTAAGACTCCTACCTGAAGTCCTTCTCTCACAGCTTCCATTATATATGGCACCAAAGAATAATTCCAGAGATCAGTAAACCACACCCTAGAACCATCAACATCAATAGGACAGGGTAGAAAAAGACGAGGACCTAAAATATGAAAATATTTTTTTTAAAAAATATGAGATTACATTCAGTGTCATAAGTGGATTTTTGCTCATGTTGTCTTTTTCTCTGTACATTATGTCTTCCTCCTATAAAGAAAAATTGGGTATCATGCAAGGGAAGGGGACATCTAATTAAAGTTGTTCTATTATCAGAAATATACAACAGATATACTGCTTGTCTGTATGCTATTCACTGCATTTTAATGATGGTAGCCATTTTTTTTATACAGCACAATTACATTTTTTTTGCATTAGCCTTTTCAGCCACCTGATTTAGAAAAAAATACATTTATAACATCTGGCATTTTGTGAATGCTGAGACACAAAATGCATTTCTAAAGACCAATTACTTCATTGGTTCCAAATGACCTTTGTTTAAATGGCAGAAATAATTCTGAAAACATTTCATCTGTAAATAAGGTGACTGTTTCTTAGATACACTTAACCCCAGCCCTCTGCCTTGCTTGTCAGCATAGCAACAACTGCCAGCTGTTATGTGGCAATTGCCAAAACAGTTTGTGCCACTTAGGGATATTTATAGAAAAAAAAATCAAGTAAGAGAAATATTTTTGAAACATACAGTTATCTGAAAGGGTCTTTGATCTCTTCTTCAGAGTTTTGGGTTTTTTTTGCAAAACATGCAGAGTTTCCACTGTTCTTAGGGCACCATTTCTCACATGGTTACTTATCACAGATTTATAGTGACTGAAGAAGGTTTTTGAAGCAGTGATACCTGCTCTTGGATTTCTTGAAAGATTTGAAAGTGTTTTAGAACTCTCTGCCTTATCAGTTTCTTATTACAGCTGCTTACTGGTCTGATACAATGGCACATTGGAATATACTTTATTCATGACATCAAGAAATGTGAAAATCCAGAATTTAAAATTTTGTAAAAAACAAAAATTGTGATGGAATACGGTTTCCAAGAAAATATCTTTTTTTTAAAAAAAATTGTTCTGCAATTTGTCTTCACATTAGTCAGGACTAACATTAGAAAGGCCAAGATAGCAGATCTACATTCAGGGGTAATGAGAATAAATGACTTCGTGTAGGAATTTAAGTAGGAATTTCATTCCAGAAAACCAATTCATATTCAACAATACCAAATTTTCAAACCCAACTCTCCCCCTCTCCCCTTTGGACATTAAAGATCATCTACTGATAATTTTCTCAAATGCATTCATAGAAACTTGCAAGGTAAGCTAAACTTCAAATGTCAGTTTTAATTTAAGTTAATTTGCTTTCTTAACTGCAAAAGGTCTCACCAATGGTTATATCAGAAGAACTGTGTGTTTCTAAGAAGCTGTTGAGATGATGCCATGTCTTGGGAATCCAGTCAATAATTTTGATGAGATCATTATTGCGGGTATTCCTCTCCAGCTCTGTTTCAATCAGTTTCCTTCTCAAATATCTGGATAACAACCCCTTCACAGGCTCTGTGTGATTAGCACACAGCACCCATCTACACACAAAACAATAAAATAATGGAATCCAAATGCAAAGGTTCAGGTCATCCAATAAAGTCTTATAGTCGACTCAAGCAAAAATGTGCTTTTTTGAAACCTATTGTTAACCTACAGCAACTATTTTCATGATCTGGTGTGATAGCCACCACCATAAATTGCTAAAAAATAAAAGATTTAATTACTCCATTTAAGATATAGGTTGTAGTTTTTTCTAAGGTCAAAGAATATCTGCTATGTTCACAGACCATCTCTCTCAGTGCCTGACGTTAACAATTAATCACTGAAGATGGAGAATGACTGTGTGTCCTGTTTGTAAACTTGCCTTTGGCGTTTGGCTAGCTATGAATAAATGGACTCTGAGCAAGATTATTGTCCTATCACAGGATTACACTTGTGTCTCTAGCTAATAATACATTGTTTCTTTTCAACAGTATGTCCTGAGGTCAATGATGAAGAAAATTGCTATTAGAACTTAATATATTTGTGCTTTCTGCTATCTCATGACAAAAGCCAAATGACATATCACTTTTGCAATGGTGACAGAAACAACCCTAAATATGTCGATATTACATTTTCATTCCATTTGACTTTTCATTGAATTTTTTTTTTGAAAGAGTTTATATGCTTTCTAATTTTATACAACCAAATGTGCAACAATTATGAACATACTAAAACTAAAACTTTAACCTGAAAATTCTGAACCTGAGTCATATGATAGATATGAAACAGAAATCATCTTTACCTGAAGTTTTGATGGAGTTCTAGTTTAGGTGATGATGAAACTGCCTGATTCATCGTTCCAATAATATAGGGACTTAAAACAAACAAATATGGATTTAAAAAACAATCCAGGAAAATTGAATGAGCACAGAATATTAACAAAACAGCATAAAAGTAGCATTAAAATCAGCAAGTATGACCACACACATACACAAAGCATTACTCCCTTAATCGCTGAATACAGAAAAGGTAGAGCTTATTAAATAATCATAATGCCAAAATTAAGGAAACTCATTTTAACATTGTTTTCATACAAATAATATATATTTATATTTCAGAAAAGTCCTTTTGGACACACTTATGCTAGGTCTCAAATGTTTGCTTAAATGTATTCTTGAACTGTTAGAGACATCATTAGAGGTTGTATCAAATATTAAACTGAAGTTCCTTCATATAAGTGTGTGTGTGTGTGTTGTATATATATGTCTGTCCCTTCAAGTCAAATTTTGGACCCCTGGCAATTACCTAGTTAAGTCCCTTCAGCTTTTCTGGCAAAGTTTTTTAACAGCTCTTAAGGCTGAGAGAGACTGACTGGCTCAAGGTCACCCAGCTTGCTTTGTGTCTAAGGTGAACTAGAATTCCCAATTTCTAGTCCAGTGACTTAACTAGTAGATCAAACTGGCCCTCAGTTCAACTTTGACACTTACTAATTTTTGTTTCCTTTGAATATTAGCATAGCTTTCTATAAGTTCACGGTCTGAATAATTTTTTAAAGTTTATTTCAATGATTCTGTAGGTATAATATGAAATAATTATTTAACTGAGAACGATGAAATGTTTATTCAAAGCAATTTAGCCATCTTTGTAATAAAATATTCTTACTTAAGCACAAAGCCTTATCTTCCAATATATACATGAGTAGAATTTTACTGAGTCTACTTGTTAATGAACTTTTCACTTTTACTAATACAGACTAATACAATACATTATATATTTACTAGCTTTTGGTTCCCGTGTTCTGCTATGGGTTTGGTATAATAAGGTGCACATGCCAAGTGGAGGAGAGGCCTTGGAAAGGATAGCCCCCCCCCCCAAAGCACTTTGCAGGCTTTGTTCGGCCTCCCCCCCCTCACCCCTGGTGGTTTTTGCAGAGAATGAGAGCAATAGGTTTTTTTTGGGGGGGGGAGAAAAGCCGGACAC
>JANHFO010002306.1:106725-121290 GCA_032468095.1 Pareas carinatus | reverse complement strand
AAAGGCAATGCATTATGCAAATAAAATCAACTATGATGTTTGAATATCACAGAAAGATAGAAGATAACCTACAATAGTGGTAAAATACAAATACCTCTTAGGTTATCTTCCAGCTCAAACATACTACTGTGAGAATTGGCACTGTTTGGTTCATAAGTTCATACGTGGAAAACTGGTTAACAATCTTTTTTTATTGTTTCATGTTTGTTACTCTATAGTTCTAGCAAGAGAAGCAGCATACAGAAAAAAAGGAATTCTTTCAGTATTATTTGTTGTACTCTAAACTGAATACACTGCTGATTAGAACAGAAAGCCTTTACAGCAATAATAGCATTTACAGAAAGATAATTTCAGATAATAATAAGGCAATAAAAGCTGGAAGCCAGAATACCTTCGATCGGCCATAGCCCTTGTTTATTGTGACAATAATCTTAACGTTCTGGCCTTCTTTATGGAGAGTTCCATCTGCAACATCTTCCAATAAAATATCTAAGCAAGCAAATGATAAATATAAGTGCTCTTTAAAAAGAAAGTTAAATTTGAGGGGAATATATTCTGTAAAAAGCTATGGTTATAATAGCCTGTGATATTTTCTTAGATTTGCTGATAAAAGCAAATATACGGAATATATGGATTCTGTCATTTGGAGTCAGATCCCAACTCAGCATGTCAGAATGAAATATGTGTAAAAAAATATTTCCAAATCTACGTGAGTACGTATCTACTTAATAGGGATCATAAATAGATTGAAAGCCTCTGTATGACTGAATGTTCACACTGGTTACAGTATTATGATATTAATCAGCATATAGCAGCCATTTGCAGAAAAGTTTCCTTGAGTGTCAAGACAAAATAATCAACATTTCAATAGTACTCTCATATGATTGAGAGTACAAAACAGGAAATAATTATGTTAAACAGCTAATATATATCACTGAGGAAAGATGAGAATCACATGCAAGATGAAATCAGTAATAGAAATAAAATTCATCAATTATCTTCAAGTATTTAGTAAGGATGAATCAAATAAATCATACATAGTCATATGCTGTTTCAGTTTGGTAAGGAGCACAGTAAAGCAAGTTCATTTTTCAAGTCCAGACAAAAAGGTTGCAATTTTCTTGAATGAAAATTACTTTGAATCAGCTAAAAGAGTTATCTATTTGTTTTAGGGCAAAAATGTTTGGCCTAATTTCCTTATTTTTGGCTGCCTATTTTGCTTGATATCAAATATTTGGATCCTTAACATTTGCATTTTTGAAACATCCATCATAGAAAAATAAAATAAAACAGTGCATGCAAACCTATTTAACGTTTTGGGTTGAAATGTATAGGAATTCCAGTATATTAATGTAGTTTAACATGTACTTTTTATTGCTTTGAGTCTTGAATCCAAATGTACCCTTAGAGAATTCTGGCTCTTTAGAGCCCAAACTAGTTGTTACCTAATACCTGAAAAATTACTCTGCAAATGTGACCAAAAGAAGAAAATATCCACAAATAATAAGTTAAAAACTGCTGCTAAGTTCTTACTACTAGTATATGTACAATGAAAAAACAGAACATGAATATATTAATTAAAATAAATATATACATATATGCAGACATACATAACACACATATGTGAGAAAAAAATTAAAAATGCACATTTAATGATTTCATTTCTATAGACAGTATTTTGCTGGGTCTGTATTATATACGCATAGATTGTATACGAGCTATATTCTTCTGATGGAAGAAGCTTCGATAGAAAACTTCCTCAAGTGAATACTACTGTTGCTATTACTACATGCAATACAATAGAAACAATAAATATATAATATTTTAATTTTCATTTATACGATAAAGGATTGTTTCATTTTATATTAACTTTCAAAGTTGTAAGCCTCACTTACATAATGAGCACATTTTCAAATTTAATTACATTTCTCTGCACTGTTCCAATAAAATTATATTTGGCAAGAAGTCTGTAAGTGTGGGGGAATGTGTGAGGAGAGAGAACCAGAAGCATTCCATGATGCAAAAATATTTCTTAAAATAATAAAGCTTTTACTTACCAGATGTAACTGAATCTGTGATGTTTAAGTTATTCAGAGAGAGACCTAAAGATTGTCGTGAAGAGGAAGAAGAAGTACTACTTGAGGACTCTGAACATGGTCTGATAGATTTGCTAGTGCTTCCAGTCTCAGCCTTCAAACGATCATTCTCAGCTTTCAAAATCTCAATTTCATTCTAAAATTTAAAATACAGGTAAGAAATAATTAAATGAACAAACCAGAGAATTTTAACCTCTCTGGTTTAACATGGATAATCATAATTTAACCATTAAGGCAAAACAGCTAACAGAGGTGCAAAAATATGGGAGAAAATTCATTGGTATAGCAGCAGGAACTTTGAGGTCATCATATTTTTGAAGTACATCATACAATTATAGCAATGGAGCAAAATAATACCTATCTAATACCATAACAATTAGCCTCACTTTTAACTGCATTATTAAGGTGCATCCAAGTAGTAGATTTTATGGAAGAGTTCATGTAATTAAAGATAGTCTTAAGCAACTAAACTAACTCAAACTAAAGATTTCTTTCCTTCCATTGAAAACACCAATTGCAAACGAAGACTGTCTTTCTATCTTATGGTAAGGAAAGAAAGGGTTTGATTCTCTTTAAGTCTGCTGCAAAGTCATTAATTTGTCAAAATAATCTCAGTGCTTTTTTTAAAAAAAACTTACTAAGTTAATTACAAAGGTTCCAATTTGACAATCAGTCATTCAGATATTTTGACAATTACAACTATTACTTAGCTGCAAAAATGTTATAAGTAGATAAATATATTTTCAACATTCCAAGTAAATGTTGGAAACAGCATAAGGAAAATTTATCCACTCCCTAAGCAATCACAGAATACAGAAAGCAGATCTGACCTAATACAAATATAGTTGCATACAAATTTTTTACTAAATTGTATTTTGCATGAGTCTGTAAGTAATAAAATCTGTACATCTTTCTGCATATTTACTGTTTTATGTCAGTTGTTTACAATTTCAGAATAAGAAAATCATGAACTTGACAAATGCATATATTTGGATAAATTACAGTAAATGTTATATAATTTGTCCTTTAGTTGGAATAAGAACTTTCAAATGATTAGTTAGTTAGTTAGTTAGTTAATTCTTCTAATTCAGAAATATTCTTAGCCTTTCTTCCTTTGTTGCACTGTGTTTTAAATATAGTTCAATGTATTTACAGAACATTAAAATTGCCCCACACGTTTTCAATAATATCCAAGTATAGAAATTTTGAACACCAGAGTTGTTGAGATTTGGGTAGCATAGAAATTCAATTAATTATTACATCTCTTTTAGTAGGTATAGATATTAGTTGATAATTTTATTGCTTTAACTTTGTTATGAATTTTTATTCTGGTATTAATTCTGGTATTTCACAAATTAAGCAAATAATAAATAATATGGTACATTCTGTCCTTTTCTCCTGCTGGAATTATTTTATTGTCTTTGTTTAGAAGATTTCAGTAATAATCACATCAACTCAACTTTTCAATACAAAAGGGCTCATTGATTCACAAGTACAAGTACCATTCTATAAAATTCTTAGAACTTAATTTCAGGTTGGTCTGAATTGCGCTCTCTCCTTCAATCATATCAACTGCTTTAAATTAGTAGGCAAAGTAATTCATAGTAAATGTGAAACATACAGATTTGGCCATCCTTATCTGATGAAAAAAACAATAATACAAAAAGATAATATTGAATGGTTGGAGTTTGAGCCATTGAAATAAACAACTATGAAGATCTTCTGAAATTGATGCAGTTCTAATTGAAGCAACCAGAATAATTCTGAATCCTCAGAAGTCCCTCCGCTTTTTGAATAAGTTATAAGTTATTTTGCAAAAGAATTGGCAAATATAGAGAATTGTTGCCAGTAACTAACATATGATGCTATGCAAGATAATGTGGTTGTGGGGTTTGTTTGCTTTTAGAAAGGAACCTTTCAATCTAATTCTGTCTTTCATCTAATTATTTTTCAATCCCAGTAGAAACTGCTGGCTTTGATTCCATATATTAATAATGCCCTTATCAATTGTTCCACAGAACTGACCTGCATGCGGTTCATGGCTTCCCGAATTTGGTCAAGATGATGGGCAGAGCTGAGGGCTTCTAGGCGAATATCTGTAAGTTTGAGCTCTTTCTCTCTGAGCTCATTTTTCAGCTGTAGAATTATTTCTGTTTCTGATTCTGTGCACTCACAAATCCTAAAAGAAGGGGCGAAGGCAGAAAATTAAATGAAGTTTCTCTTTTCACATCAATGTGATTCCTAGGAGCAGGAGGGAGAATTTCATCAAATTTCATCAAATTTCATCAAAGCAACACAAGTTAAATCTATTTTAAAAAGTGAAAAGAGGAAACAGTATCTAGATAAAATTGTAAGGTTGTTTCTACAGCTTTCCCACTTAATTCCTTTTAGAAGAACAACGATGTTTGAAACTCCAAATTCAATAGGACAGCATTTTATAAATCGTTTGTATATTAAATAATAGCCCTGTTTTCAATAAAAGTAAACAATTTCCAAAATATTAAAAATTAAAAATTCATTGCCACTGTTAAACTATTACTTTTCTCTTTTGATATGATTTGTCAGATGATTTCTCTTTCAGTCCAACTGTCATGTATAATGAGGTTACATAATACTTATGTTAAGATCAGTATATATGAACTGACTTAACAGATTTCTTTTTTATGGTGTTAAAATGTCTGTACTATGATTGTAGAATTTAATCTGTAAGTATTTCAAGAATGCTAACATTTAACATTTCCCATAAATTGAATATTCCATATTCCAATATTCTATTTCCATATGGAAAACAAGAAACATTTGTGCATGGTATAACAGATAGCAGAAAATACATATACATGACACAATGCTTCAGTTTCTGACACCATGTAAGATGAAATCAAGAACATTTAAGCTTAATAATGAATTACAACTGAAAATTCAATTTTTAATTCTTTTCTTTGGACCATAAAAAACATGTCTTTTCTTTATTAAACTGATGTACAATAGCAACCGCACCATTGTTCACATTAAATAGTCCTTTAGTTTTGGTTTATTCTAAAACATATAATTGATATACTGTATTTTCAAAGCATGCCTGCAAAGATGTTTGGGGAGAAAATAGAGAACATCCTTCTAGTTCTTGGATAAATAAGTCTAAGCCCCTTGTGCCAATTTACCGGGATCTATGCTTGTAGATCACGGGACCATTTTGCCTTTTCTTTGGAGCCCAGAATAGAGATGACCTGCATATACACACATTAGACAGACAGATGCAAGTGAAAAAAACAGTAAAGGAAATGGTTTAGAAAATAAGACACCAAGAAAGAAGTAGAACAAAAAAAATGCAATAGAATGAAAAAGTAAAAGCTTTAAGAAGGAATGATAACTAAATATGGGAATTATGTCACAGTTTAAATGACTTGTTTCATTATCATGGTGATTGTGGGAACATAAACCACAATGATCAAAACCAAAATCTACAGGTACAAGACTTTAGGTACAATTTTATGTTTTTACAGTGTTCAGTTGGCTTTTTATCAGCATACTTTGGAGTGCTATTGTTACAAACAAGATTTTTATTTTATCTCATACGTTTAAGGCAGGTTTAATCTACCATTTTAAGCCAAACTGCTAGGACAGGATATCTTTCTCGATAGGCTGATTTACAATGTGCAAAAAGATTATTTTAGCATGTCAAAACATTCAGATATTTGATATCTGGCTCTGTGCAATTAATAATTTGACATGTTGCAAACAGCTGTATCAAGAGGAATCACAATTGCACTATTATGGTGCATAACTGTGAACCAGAAAGAAAGAAAGTCCCTTTTATTATATACATACATACATACACATTGAAATGGATATCATTTCTTGATCCACAACCAGCAGAATGTTTTGCAGAGTGACAAGTGGCATGCTTCATGTCAGCCCGATCGCAACTGCAACTCTACAAACTTCCATCTGTCCAGGAATTGATCTATTTGGCAGCAGATTCTGCAACATGACTCAGCTTGTACAGGAATTTTATTGCAGTCAAGAGTGAAGGATATTACAACACAGCTAGCCTACCTCAGTATTTCCAGTCAGAGCTATGTTAATGCTCCAGGGTTTACATTCTAAGCTGCTTTCTCCTACTTGTCTATATTAATGAAAATTTGCTACTTTCTTCTTTGTTACAGAAGGCAACTGGAATATATTTTCAGAATGGTACTTATTAGCTTGGGAATTGCTGGACCATGTTTCATTATTAGCAAAAATCATCAAAGTTATTGTTTTCATGGTCAAAGAGTTTCTGGGATTGAACAAAAGGAGGTATGAGTCTTGGGATTCAAGAAACTGGCAGAAAATTATGAGAAAAACATTGTTTTTTATGATTCATTTTAATTTGGCAATTCATTATTAATCAAGAGTGGTTTCTTCTCTTTCCAACCCTATTGACTCGGTTTCATTTGCGTTCATGTACATTCATGAGCATGTGGTTTAGCAGACATACTTTGCTTGGGTTTGAGAATCCAAACAGAATTATTGTTTAGAGGGGTTTTGTGTTTTTTTGTTTATTATTGGCAAGGGGTGTCCATAGGAAATATAGAGGGGAGTTCTAATATATACAGGTTATTTTCCTATAGAGTTTTAGCTTCACACATTTAGCCACATGAGTAAATCAAGCTGTTAGAAATTACTTAAGGCAGAAAAAAATAGCAAAAAACAGTAGCTGAACATATGGATAAGAAAGCAATTTTTTTTAAAAAAAGAAAGCATGGAAAAGTGGTAGCTGGTTTTAAAAAGCAACAACTTAATATGAAATGTAAGAATAATGGAAGGGTTAAAGGATACTGTTTTCATGAGATAAATATAGGTAGACTTTACCTAATGACCCCCCTGTTTAGTGACCTTCAAAGCTGCAATGGTACTGAAAAACTAGGTTTATGACCAGTCCTCACACATATAACCATTTTAGCATCCCACAGTCATTTGCCTGCTTGCCATTTGCCTATTTCTTATCTGTTTTCTCAGAAGCAAAGGCAATGGAGAAGCCAGCAGTAAAATTGAAAGTCATGTGATGTCTCACTTAAAAACCATGGACAATTCACCTAACAACTGAATGGAAATGACATCATAAGTCAGGTGCAGTTAAAGTTATGGTTTGCTTAACAACCATGTTGCTTAGCAACGGAGTTACTGATTCCAATCATAGCCATTAAGCAAGGACTACCTGTAGAGAATTAAAACGACTTGGATTTTTAATAAAGAGACATTGCTTCATGATCATATTTCAGAAATAATATGACTTATTTTCCAAAACTATCTCATAAAAAATTGACACTTTTGAAAAAAGATATTTCTCAAAGAATAAACATACAGTGAAGTTGATTGGGATGGCCTGATTGAAGTAGATCCACAGTCTCCGAAACTGTGAGGTAATTTAGGTGAGGATGGAAGAGATGAATCTGTGACTTCTTCTATGTCAGAATGGGAAGAAGGAGGTTTTGAAGACTTCTTCTTCCCAAACGCTTGTTTGAATGAACTTCTTAGCTAGGAGAAAAGAAAGGAACATCAATGGATGATTATCTTTATTTAGCTCTCCTCACATTTGGGAGTCCAAATGTTTCTTTCTTGTATGAGAAATTAGTTTGCAGAGGCCAATCTAGCTACTACTTGAGGTAAGTGTGTAGACAAAGCAGGACATTAACATGTGCAACACAGTATCTTTAGGAACATGACAGGGTGCTTTTTAAGATTAACTGAGGACTGTGTTATAGAAAATATGCACAATTGAACTGTACTGATAAACACATACTCATTTAAAACCCCACCTTCTTTTTGGCATTCACTTTAAGATGATTGGCCTTAAATAAGTACTTTTTTAAAAAAAAAAGTCACTGTCTTATAAAATACATTGAATTCCAATCAATATGATATTGTGCATTATTGGACAGAGGAGACATTTTCTCCAAGAAAGACTAGATCTTATAACTTCCACAGTAGGATTGATCAGAAATTAGCATATTGAAGCTGCAGTTTTTGCTTTTCCATTGACAAGAAGCTGAAAGGGTTGGGAAACAGAAAGGATTTGCTTAAGTTCTTTTAAAGAAGCAAGTTTTTATATGCAAGCATGGTCTTTATTGTCTAGAAGCTCTTATCCATTATTGAAAGGTTCAGAATAGCCAAACAGCCATTTATTTCAATAGTTGAGATGGCAAAAACTAAATCTCTGATAAGCACTATATCTTTTATGTCTGAGCTGTCAAAAGCTTCTTATGAGCAAGCAAATTACTTAAACCAGGGGAAAATATGGTTTCCAAGTAGTCATTTGGAATATTTGCTTTCATAAAAATCAGTTCAAAAGTAGAACTGGATATGTGTGTCTGTATATATAGATTTCCCTCATCAGAATTTTTGATTTCTGTTGGTAAAAATATCAGCTCATTTTGTATATTTTTTCTTAAGATATACACTGCGATTTTCACTATTATCTGCATTTTTATAATATCTGCTAGTATCCATCTTTTCATATACAGTTTTCTCTAATGGGTGTATTTGAAGAACTGCATTGTATTATTTGGAAAAAGGACCAAAATAGAGGGAAAATATTGCATTCCAGTTGGCATGTTACTTTGGAAAACACAAATCAGTTTGGTTTGTATGAAGTTAAATCAACTTTCTCTTCCATCTCTTTTCAAGCACTGGGAGGCTAAGAGTTGATAAACCATCATCCAGCATTTCTTTTCACCATTTTATTTTTTTTAATGAGAAAGAAATGGATTTTGGCGATACTTCCCCTTTCCAGATTTTAAAGTTGGAGATAAAATGAAGAAAAAACATTAAGGAGACATAAAAGATAATATTTCAGAAGGGTACAAAAGCCTAATGCCAAAATGAATAGCAATCATGCCAAGATAGATTTTTTTGAGATGCATGCCAAATTTTCCAGGATTTTATATTCACCTCACTTCCTCTAGAGTTCACCTTGCAGAAACATGAAAGAGTGTGCAATTACAAATCAAGGGAATGATGTTGGAATCAGTATTTTTAAAATACTACCTGTGTAATAAACATATTTTAAACAATACAAGTATTTTCCTACTTTTATGTCAGTAAAATTTGAGTTCATGAAATATTTGTCTCAATTTAAGACCTTTATCTATCTTTACATTTTCAGGATATTGACCACATCTATTTCATGGAACAATAAACTACCAAGGATGTCTACAGAGTGTGGTTAAAAAAAAAGATAGCATCGACAAGAATGTGATAAAAGTTATGCCTGCTTTTAATGCATGACAAACATTAAAAAAAACCAGTACAAATTTCAATTGTACCTTTGTGTTTGCTATCTTGACTTTTTTTTACCATATTCCATGGATCATCTTATTATGTATTTTGAACAATTAATATATTGTATATGAAATATAGAAACTTGTGAAGTCTGTTATTATGAAGTGATCTTCATTTACATCAACAAGATGATTTGATCTTGATACATCAACAATAGAACAAGATGCAAAAACAAATAATTATACCTATCTAGTATATCAGCATCATAAACTATGAAGGGCATTAAAGCAGTGATTTACATGGTTCATTCATTATATTATTTATGAAATAAAGAATTGTACAAAAGGACAGGCAGTCAATTTTACTTTATAGAGTACTTACCCAATTTTTCTTTTTCTTTTTTTTAGAGTCAGCATCATTACTACTACCCATGCTTGAATGGCTTGTACCACTATTGATGCTGCCAATGCTTTCAGATGAATGTTGTCGCCTTATTCGTAAATCTGTAATATAAAGTGAAAGGAAATAGTGTGCACATATCCTTTTTTCCCAATGTAACTCCTTAGTGTTTCAAATGTTATTGTAAACCTCCCTATATCCTTTATCCAATCTATAATTGTGACTATTTAGGGAAGGATATAATGGAATTAATACATCTGATAATTCTTGATTTTTTTCTAAATCCAGAACAGAGTTTAAAATGATGGAACAATACTTTCTTATGTTCTGTTCTCCTTTGAAATGTCCTTTCCCCTTCTGCTCATATCTATTGGAACATCATGTGAAATAGCTCATAGATTACAGGAAAAATGCAATAAAATTGTCCTTGTACAAAGAGCAACCAAGCCCAAGTCAATGTACATAATTCAACCAACATTTCAAATTGAAACAAACTTATACTGTACTTTACATTCTTACTGAGAGGACAACATATCCTAAAGGAAGCCAAGAGGTGTGTTTGATAACTAAGACAATCATTCTAAAACTACCTGGTACAGGTGGCTAAAGTATGATTGACATGGCCTCATTGGACCTAGAAACATCTAGAAATGGAAAAAAGTGTGTAAAGACCAAGAGATCTGATGGATCTAAAATGATTTAGTTGCCCTTTTAAGGTAGCATGCTCCTGGCTATGCCAGTCTGTTGTTGGCATCCTTTATTCCACCTCCAATCCTATTTAATGGAAGTGGATATAAAATTGAAAAGAAAATAGGAATTGCCTTTCCATTCCACATTGTTGGCTTGAGGTTTGAGGGATTCTGATACCAAAATAACTGTATTGTGCTATTCATTGACCCCGGGAGTGCTTAGTAATTCATCAAAAGAAGCAAAATCTTTGGAAATCAAACCAGATATCGAAACACTGCAAATATACATTTTCTTATGGAAGTATCAACAAATGTGGCACAAATACATTCTTTTGAAAGCTGGTAATTTAACAGTTCTCCAGAAAAGAAATGACCAACCATTACAGCCCTGAAAAGTGAGACAGAATGCCATACCTCTTTGAGTGTGGTCAGGCCCATTCAGAGCTCCTTGAATGGCAGCTTGTGCAGCGGAGTTCTGGGCTTTCAGCATTTCAATAGTTTCCCGAAGTTCAATGAGTTCCGATTCCTTTGGGAACAGAAGGGAAAGGCTCAAAATATGTCACAGTAATTAGGTTTTATCCTCTGAGGTAAAAGCACACAAAATGGAATGAACATAAGGTATAGGTGAAAAGCATAAGTGAATAAGGAAAAAATTAGGTTTCACATATGCTTCTCATCTCAACTAATCAAATGTCAAAGTCCTTAGGTTGGATAGCATTCAACTCTACTTGATGCAAGTAACATGTTTTAGAGAGGAAATATAAACATTTGTGGAAACATGCATTATATTTTACATGTAATGCAGGGGCAAAATGTAGTATGAAATTATTTAGTAAGTGTAATGTATGGTTGAAATTATATCTGTTTCTTATATTACTGTTTCCAACTCTCATTTTATATACTGAAGGTTAAATTCTTTAAAACATTTATTGCTAGTTAAATCAAGAAAGTTTTTTTAAATGGGCATATTAGGGTTTTTAGAAAAAAGCTTCTCAAGGTTAATATCAGTATTGTAGATCCTTCATTTAAACCACCTTTGGGGGGGGGACTGCTAATGCCATTCAATTAAATTGAAAATTACATTATTTGTTTAAATTGACATCATTTGTGTTATTCTATAGTTGAGTCATTTGTCACTGATATCACTATTACTCAGCCCCAGCAATTTTAATATATGTGGAAGTCAGTGCTTCATTTTTCATTATTTTCATATTTAAGGGTCAAACATTTCAGTTTCATATATCCAAAATGAATCCATTCACTTTTTTCCAGAATTCTGAAAGCAAGAACTATCAGGTAAATTGTGATGGAACACAAGAAGAAAAATGTTTATTTTTTCTGTTGTATAATTTTTCTATTTTATAATGCACATATTCTTACAAAGTTCCTATCACTTTTGATGGATGTCTCAGCTTTGTTTTTCCAAGTGGGAATCCCTCTAGTTTGGTTTTGTTACATGACTTATTGCTGTTGTTTTTTAGCATTGAATAGCCACCCAATGTGATGCAACATGAAACCAAAATTATATCCTAAATTTGCATGTTAACTATAATGTTAAATATACTTAACAGTGAAGTCAAGCTATATCTATTTGTTCTAGCCCCTCAAAACAACATGGACTGAAAGGCTAAAAACATGAAACATTTTCATCTAATATTTAGTATTCTGATAATGTTGCCAGACTGGAACAAGTGCTCCTGTTGTTTACAACCAGCTTTTGTTGCTAAATTTTTCAATACAGATTAAATCCAGAGCCATAAATATTTTAATTAAAACCTGAAAATAAAAGATTTTATCTTCACACTTTTTTTAATACAGCTTGCTAATTGTGATTATGGTTGGTGTGATTCTTATAGAATCTTATTGTGAACATTTGATAGCATGGGTCATGAAAGGAAGATGCACCTGTTTATTCCCTATTTCAATACAAACTCTAATATAAGTCAGTGCCAGTAGATTAAGTTAGATTCTCCACATTACAGCATCTTCTGCTTCAAACATACCTTTTGTTCAGCTGTCATTGTTAGGCTTTGCAACCGGCCTGTCATATTCCCTAAGCTTTTTTCAAATGCGGCTACAAGGTGAGCCTGTGACAAAGGAGGAAACATTCAAATGTAATCAGGACTTAAAAGCACTCAGTAAAATCCAGAAAAGAAGCTTGAATGCATTTTTGTCATCTCATTATTTCCAACAGGTATGCTTCTACTTACAGTAATTTCTTCAATCACACCTTTACCTGCTCAAATGCATATATTCTAAATTTAATTTTACATTTATGTCTCAAATATATAGAAACATTTCTACACTAGATTCCCAGTCTTTCTTGATATCTTTATGTCTGCTTGTTTTAACAATACTAAACTTTTTCATTGAAAGATTTAAAGAAGCTGCAATTCTGTGTTGCCTTGAAGCTAATATAAACATAGTGAAAATACTGATGGAAAACATAATGATTAGCACAAGGGAAAATTTCCCCCATTTGCTTTGGAGAACATCTTCCTTGTATATGAATTTTTAAAAAGCTGTAGAGCACTTTATGCATTTATACAGAGTAGTTTAATGAGGTTCAACTCCCGACCCACTCAGGTCTCCTCGAGTAATATCAAGAACAGCAAATAAAGCAAAATACAATGGTCTAGGAAAAATGCATACTGGAAAAATGGTGAAATCTTCATTGTCCCTATGGTTACCTATTTAATAATCTAGCAGCCATAACAGCAGAAACATAGCATTTGATATGTACTAGTAGCAGACATGGAAAGATGTAAGATCTGTAAGATATTTCTCTAGCAGGGTACAAAGACAAAGACTGATATATGAGAAGAATAGATATTTTGTACCCTTTCCAATGCCTAAAGTTTTGAAGAAGTTTTGTTTCTCAGGAATTCTCCATTCTCTGTACTCCTAGGAGTTATTGGTCTAGGTTCAAAATTATCAAAACTATCATAAGAACTAGACTTATTTATATTTATTTATTTATAATTGCATTTATATACCGCCCTACTCCCGAAGGACTCACGGCGGAATATCCTCAAGAGTGTTTAGGGAAAATCCATATGAAAAAAATACAGTTTGAATGTAAGAATGAACATGACTTATTTTCAAATAAACAAAAGGTTCTTGAAGCATCTCTTTCACCATTATGAACATAGACACCACATTCCTATTAAAAAACTAATGTTGCATTATCATACAGTCACTCTTGATCTCCACTATTACTAGTCTTATAACTTCATATTTGTATTTCTGACACATGTATTCCACAACCAGTGAGTGAAGAGTCAGATGAACTGGTCCATATTTCTCTATTTTGCTTGAGGAACCACCTCATTCTTTCTCCATTGGATAAAGCATTAACCAGAGGTTTAGCAAAGTAAAGGACGACAGACTCAAACACAAATTTTCCCCTGTAAATATACCTTTTTGTAATGATATACAATTAGATCCAACCTTGCAGGCCTTTACACAAGCAGTCAAGACCCATCTCTTGCCCCAGGTCTTTAAGTGAGGTTGAGTAGAATTCCAGTTTGAATGATTTGCGGTACAATATACAAAAGACTACTCATCTCAAAAGATTAAGCCCCAGAGCTCACTGCAATAGCATTGCCAAAAAAGCATTAAGAGTTGTCAACCTAATTTTGAGAAGCTTCTTTTCTGGTAATATTGAATTATGAACCAGGGGATATAAAATCTTTGCCAGACCAATTTTCAAATTTTCGTAGATTTTCACGAGTAGAGTTATGTAGGTCTGAGCATGTTTGGGTTTTTCCCCGTGTAAGATTGCGAGTTTCTAGCCGACGTTTCGGTGAGGTCTCACTCACTATCTTCAGGCTGGTGCCTCTGACTTGTGTCAATTTGAGCACAATTTGAAAACCTACAAAAACAAATATATATATGTATATATATATGTGTGTTAAATGTATATATATATATGAGCCTGTGCTCAAATTGGAACAGGCCAGGAACACCAGCCCGAAGATGGTGTGTGCCACCTCACCGAAACGTCACCAAGAAACTTGCAATCTTACACGGGGAAAAACCCGAACATGCTCAAACCTACATATATATATATATATACACACACACACACACACACACACACACACACACAAAATCTTCGC
>JANHFO010002306.1:85060-104215 GCA_032468095.1 Pareas carinatus | reverse complement strand
TGTATTTTATGGCTGTTCACCGCCCTGAGTCCCTTCGGGGAAAAGGGCGGTATATAAATCCAATTAAATAAAATAAATAAATAAATAACAAGTAGGTTTCAAGAGCAACAGTTTTCCTATTGCATTCACAAAAGAAAAACTCTTTGCCAAAATTCATTCTTTGCTTCAAGAGAAAGCTGTCTGTGTAACCAAGGATCTGACTGCCAATTATAACATGGGCAGTTTAATCCTATGGATTAACTGCAGCTTTTTCCGCATAAATTCTGTGCTGGGTTAATGATGCAAAGACATCTGATCATGTTCACTGGGTTTAAACTCTCAATTACTTTATGGTAGTGGCAAAACACAGTTATCCAGTTGCAGGATCAATAAACAGCTCAGCATGTGTTGTCTTTGTGGTCTTTACTACTCTTTCTCCATTGTAAATAGTGGATTGGTCATAGAATGGAAAATAAATAATGGTATTACATCAACCATAGTGTCAAAAGATTTTGACATAAATGCTTAGGGACAGATGTACTTTGGCACTAATAGCTATATGTACAATCAATCAGAAGGCACTATCTGTTTCTCTGAATCTAAAAGCTTTATCAAAGGCACTCAATCACTTTTGATCAAGAAAGCGCCATTCAAAAATCTATAGAAAATTTGAAGTTTTATGCAGCATTTGAAGCAAAGACCTGCAAAAAAAAACAAACCCTCCCCCAAATAAACACATTACCTCCAGCACTTACTCAACTTCCTTGTCAAATACCTTTGCATTGCTGCTTTGAAGCTCTGCCCAGGTTCAGCTGACCACAAAGCGTAGTGGCTGTCCATTCAGATGAATATAGAAATGATTTAGCAAAATCTCCAAAGCAGTTCTGTCCAGGATTTAGCTGCCATTCAGAATTCCAGTTCTGAGATCTTACAGTTTGCCAGACTGAAATCTCAGAACTGACATGTGTTGGTCACGTCTCTCACTGTGATCATCAGAAAAGACTCCTCACTTGGCCCGTTCAGCTATAGCATCAGGTAAGCTTTTCAGTGCAGTCTTATATTAGTGCAGTTCTAATATTTGACACCTTGGGATAACTTCAAAAAGCTAGAAAAGCCAGAGAAGAGATGATTAATGTATTAATTTGCTTTGGCAAGTACATTGCATCCAAATCCTGAATGGGGAAAGTAAATTTTTTTTTAAAAAAAGTGATGGAGGCAATACAAAAAAATATATAATTTCAGGGAGGGAAATTATACATTATTTCCTAAGTTCAGAACATAAAGGACCAGAACAGTGTCCAAAATAACTTTTAAAATGTTACCTTAGACTCACAGATTTATTTTCACTTTACTTATTTTACATTCTTGCCCCTGACAGCTTTTCCCATTCCCCATATTAATTTATAATTCAGTAGATGATGTTAGGCAAGCTTCAGGTCCTACTGTTTATATCAAAAATAATTTCCTCCAGATTTTGTTTGAATTTCTTTTTTTAATGTGAAGGACCACACAAAGACTTTCACAAATATATTTATTTTTTCCTCTTTTGGTATGCAGTCAAATTTAACTTTTCAAAGTCTTTTTTCCCCCAGTAAGCTCAATCTTTTACTTCAGGACTTCCATTTAAATGCTGCTTGTTGTTGATTTGTGTCTGAAAAATATTTTGTCCAAATGTCAATGCTTTTTCAGCTTTTGCTCTTGTTCTGGCAACTGGTATGGAGAAGACTGACATGATATTAATAAAAATAAATACAAAATTGCGAACAAGAATTAAAAAGTTATTCCCACTAATCATTCCTTGGGCTCTTTTCTCCAAAGGTTATCATAGTAGGGCAAAATATAATTACAAGCAAATCCAGTTAGCATCATCATTTCCTCAAACAAAATAAAACAAAATCACAGAAAGACTTGGAGTATTTTTTTAAAAGGCTAACAGATCTCTTTCACATGGCTCCATGATCAACCCAGAAAGCATCAATCAAGAAAAAAAGCCTCAATAAAAATCCTAATGCTACTGTAAAAAACCCTCATCGTTTTATGGATTAATTAATTGGTAAATCTCTTGACCGATTAGTATATTTTAAAATAGTTAGCATCTACCTTCATCTCACATAGCCATATACATCTCATAGAGGATCAGAAATAGGCTCTCTGTAATACTTTCAGTGCTATATTTGTATTCTTACTTATTCAGAGATTCTGATTTCATAGAAACAAACGCAGGTTTATAACGTTTGTGGTTCATTTTCTGAAGGACATTTTTTAAAATCCTTCATTAATATGTATGCATGCATGTAGAATATACTGTATGTGTATGAACAGATCCATGTATATCCCAATATAAATTCTGACTGGCCAAGGTAGATTTGAATTCCACAAAATTATATAAAGACTATGCACTATTAAAGTTTCCATCTAGGTTCCTCTGCTTGACCCCCTCATGTCCCTTGATACTTTTCAGTTTGAACGTATTAATCCACTTCATTTGGAAACCATCTCCTGTTTGGGGGAACAATCACTTATTTTGTTTTCCTTACTTAGGAATCTTCATTCATTCTAGAATTTTTCCACATGCTGCATAAGCTAAAATCTACCCTTCTTTTCCATGACCTGCTTTGAACAGGTCACATACATTCCATACTTGTTTTATTCATATCTTCATATAAATGACATTGCACAATTTATTTAGAAACTAAAGAAGTACAAATCAATATATATGATAGCTACTCTAGTGACAGTATAATGACAAATGCTGAGTAATGGGTTTTTATCTGGAAACTCTGATCATGAGCTGTTCGTCCAAAAAACACAATCATTTGAAAGAACAATTATTTGAAACAGAGACAAAACTGTTAGACTGTTAATGCAGGCTCCATACTGTACACATAGAGAAGAGACAAAGAATGCATTCTTAAGATGTGGTGCTGATTTTGTCATTTGCTTCCCCTTGTTCTCTGCTAATTCTTTGTCTCTTAACACCAGTACTGTAGGTAAGGAATCTAGTCAAAACCTTAAAGCAATATACTGCTAGGAAAAGGAACCATCAATGGTTGGTCTAAAGGAAGAGATATCCAAAAGGAAATCAAATTGGTTTTCATATCTTCCCCACTCCTTTTCAATACAGCACCCTCAATGTCATTTAATGCTAAGCCCACTTTCAGGTGTTATTTTTTAGAAATATTATTATTATTTTATTATTATTATTTTAATTTTTATACCACCCTTCTTCCGAAGGACTCAGGGCGGTGTACAGCCATAATAAAAACACACAGACATAGACAAATACTAAAAAAAAACTTAAACATATTAAATAAATCGGTTGAATTAAGATTAAAATTACCGTTCAATTTTTTTAAAAAAAACAATTTAAAAATCAGAGACGGCTCGGGACAACTCGGCTTGGGCTAATAATAAGGTCTTAAGGGCCCAATGGAAGGCCCGGAGATCTGTGATAGTTCATATTTCTGGGGGAAGTTCATTTCAAAGGGCTGGAGCTGTCACAGAGAAGGCTCTCACCCTGGGGGTCGTCAGCCGGCATTGTTATGCTGACAGCACCCTGATGAGACCCTATCTGTGCGAGCGTACTGGCCTGTGGGAGATATTAGCTGGTAGTAGGTGTTCCTGCAGATATCCTGGTCCCATGCCATGGAGCGCTTTAAAGGTCATAACCAAAACCTTGAAGCGCACCCGAAAGACCGCAGGCAGCCAGTGCAGCTCGCGCAGGAGGGGGTCACATGGGCACAGCCACTAGCCCCCACAATCCCCCACGTGGTCGCATTCTGAACCATCTGCAGTCTTCGGGAGCCCCATCTAGAGTGCATTGCAATAATCTAGGCAAGACGTGACCAGGGCATGAGTGACCGTGGATAGGGAGTCCCAATCAAGAAAGGGCCACAACTGGCGTATCAAGCAAACTTAATAGAAAGCCCCCCTGGCCACGGCTGTCATATGGTCTTCTAAAGACAGCCATGAATCCAGGAGGACACCCAAGTTGCGAGCCCTTTCCGCAGGGGCCGATGTATTGCCCCCGATAGCCAGTGTTGGTGATAACTGGCTCTATCGAGGTGTCGGCATCCACAGCAACTCGATCTTGGAAGGGTTGAGCCTGAGCCTGTTCCTCCCCATCCAGACCCACACAGCTTCAAGACACTGGGTCATTACCTCGACGGCATCGTTGAGGTGGCCTGGGGTGGAGATGTACAGCTGAATATCAATATCAATATATTAAGCAAAGGAGGGCGGCTGATTATTACCGGATGTACCATTGAAAGATTGGAAGAAAAAAATCATCCTCTATCTTTTATGCTGATAATCTGTACTTTGAAACATATACGTGGCCATAATGGCATAGAATTAGGTAATTTTAAACACATATGTAAAAGAAGTAGAGGGTACTGAATAATATGGCTTTGGTCACCATGATGTAAAAAGGATGTTGAGACTCTAGAAAGAGTAAAGAGAAGAGCAACAAAGATGATTAGGAAACTGGAGGTTAAAACATATAAAGAATAATTGCTGGAATGTCTAGTTTAATGAAAAGAAGGACTAGGAATATTTGAGGAGTTCCCACAAAGAAGAGGGAGTCAACCTATTCTCCAAAGCACCTGAAGACAAGATAGGAAGCAATGGAGAGAAACTAATCAAGGAGAGAAACAGCCTAGAACTAAGGAGATATTTCCTGACAATTAGAACAATTAATCAGTGGAACAATCTGTCTCCAGAAGTTGTGGATGCTCCAAAACTGGAGATTTTTAAGAAGAGATTAGACAACCATCTGTCTGAAATGATATTGGGTTTTCTGCCTGAGCACAGGGTTGGACTAGAAACCTCCAAGGAACCTTCCAACTCTGTTATTCGGTTTATCACAGAATAAATATATTTTTGCCCAGTATTAAATTTAAATATTTTCCATTGAGCACTACTTCTTCATTAGGAACTACTCAACTGAATGAGCTTTATTCAGATCAGCAGGGGTATTGCTGATCAATGATTATGTCCTTCAAGAACAAATCCCGCTGTAGACTTTAAAACCAAGAGAATACCATGCCCTTAATAAGGAGTACTTCAAATTCCATTATCACAGCTAGATCCCCAAGTGATGATGAAAAAGCCTTGTCAAGCAGCTGAAAATTGAGATAGGAGAGGGTCAAGTTATTGAAATCTTACAATGGCTGCTCTTGACTGATTATACTGATCTGATGATATATAAGTCCATTATTACATTTATTTATTTATTATTTGATTAGACTGGCTATATGCTGCCAACTTTCTTAATGGTGTCAATTAATGCTATTATTTATTTATTTATTTATTTTATTTATTTTTATATTTTTATACCGCCCATCTCCCCAAAGGGACCCAGGGCGGTGTACAGCCATTTTAAAACAACAGAAACCACAATACAATAGACAAAACAAACACCATGTTTAAAATTAATTAAAAATAATAAATTTGTGTGGCAAGTAATTTAAAAACCGGAATATTTGACCAATTTATGCCAGATCTAAAAGTCTAAAATATATAAAATAATCATTCTAATGAGCAGATAGGTAATGTACATCAGCCCAGGCCAGCCTGAATAAACAGGTGCAATTTTATGGCACGGCAGAAGGCACAGAGGTCCAAGATGATCCGAATCTCTGGGAGGAGGTCATTCTCCCCCTGGGAGTCGCCAGCCGATGGCATCCTGAGGAGGCCCTCTCTGTGGGTGCGAATTGGTCAGTGGGAGGTATTTACTGGCACTTATATGCTGTAAGTGTAGATTGTAAGTGTCTTAACTTTTCAATTTATTCAAGTTATTGTGAAAGAACTTCTCACACTGTCCAAGATAAACAGTTCAGTAATATATTGGATACTGCCAAACCAAATAAGAGATGACAGCTGTATTCTCAACTGAAAGAGAATTAGGCAAGAAAAACGGGGCAAGAAAAAAGTGCAAAACAAACCATCAAAAACAAAACTTACACATTGATTATTCTAAATAGAGCAAGGACTTTGTAGCATTCTTTTGTAATGTTCTTACATTTTATGCATATTATATTTATGAAGTTCTTGAATTTTTGTGAGATTGCTTCATTAATATTAACCTAGCTCACTGAGGGGGAAAAAACCTGATAATTTCGGTATAAATTATGGTTGGTAATTTTTTCCCCTTCAAGTTTGTATTTTCTTTTCATTTATTTATTTTTAGTATCTATGAGGGTACAAGGTCTAGGATAATTTTGATAATCTCAAAGCATTTATAGTAGTTTAGGTTTTCCCCTCCATGCATAATAGTTTGTGTCAAGATATGCAAAATTCTAATTTATTTGTCCCCCAAATGTGGAAAATTGCACTGCTGAAATTTTGGAATTTGATGCAAATTTCACAGCACAACCCAGTAGCTCAAAAATGAGTTTTACACATCCTGATGCACACTGGATAACCGAGAAAGTGGAAGAATGCCAGAAAGAAGTCAACATGGATTTCTTTAATTAAAGAAGTAACTTTGATTGTGTCAATCAAGAAATATGCTACCGACTAGTGCTTCATATAGTATCTATGAAGGCCTTGAAAGGGCATTCAAATGACTTGATATGTTTATACCTAAAAAAGTCAGAACAGTGCAATCCATGATATTGTCTATGACCAGCAGAAGTTTAATGGGTTCAGTTACAGTAGAAATGGGTAAGTAATCAGATTCTAAAAAAATATATAATGGAGAAGATCTATAGTTGTGGGTGCCAGGAGTTGACATTGTTGAAATAACAATTTTGGAAACTGACTTTACAAATTAATATTTTTCTGTTTACTGGAATTAGTATTTGATATTAAACTCTATTAATATGTAGATGATATTTAGTATTTTGCACTTAAAACCTATATATACTAAAAGTATATTTATTCATATATACTTTTATATAGACATATATTCAAATATTCTGCAAAATTATAACATTTAACAAATTAAATCTCCAGCTAGTGGTTGAGGCAGAAAGATAGAAATTGAAAGAGTATATGTTTCACTCCTACGTTGGACACAAAGCCAACCTTGGACCTGATGGCCTGATGGGGAAAGAGACAATAAAAATAGAACTTGCATTTAGAAAAAGTAATCTGATCCATATTGATCTCAAAATTCATGGACAAATGGATTTACACTATATATTACACTAGATTTACACTATATTTCTGAAAAGTTTCCAATCTTGAGAGGAAGAAACCATATTTTTGCAAAAATTGGGCAACTAAAGCACCACACAGGTGACTAATATGCAAGAAAGGCTTTGATGAACAAAAGTATCTAGTGAATGGATTCCCTTTTTACATTAAAAATGTTCATTCATATTGGCTGTAACCAAGCAATTAATCTACATTCGGTCGAAGGCCTTCAATCTTGAAGTACTCATGTTTTACTCAAGTGATGAGCTGTTGTAACTTCATATTGCTGGATACATACAAACTCAAACTTCCTCCAGAAGAAAAAAATGTGTTACTAATAATTAAAAACACCTACAACCTGGTTCACCATAAATCATTTTATACCAGGTTTGAAAATTGGACTGTCAAAGCAGTGCTGCAATTTCCTACATTGGAAAACCTCCTTCAGTGCAAGAAAAGCAATCCACTGAGTGACCAATTACTGTGCCACTTGATCTTTAAAGTGCAGAAAAACAAGCCAAAAAGGTACAGCACATCAGATATCAGCAGCAAACAATTTTGAACAATTTGCTGTCAAGGGAAGGAAGGAAAACAACAAAAGATTACAGAAAAAGATTCAAGAAAACAAGGGCATACTGTTTCTGAAACCACAAAGAAGGTGCTACATTCAAACAGCAGTAAGAGATTGCTATTGTTTCTTAGCTTGTCGGGTGTTAATATGTTTCCATATATAAAATTTTATTAATTTTTTAAAAATAAAAACAATACAAATTTTGAAAAAGGAAAGGAAAGGAATAAGTAGGTAAATAAAGAAATAAAGAAGAGGAGAAAAGACAAAAGACAAGACAAGACAAAAGAAATGATTTTCGGTCTTCTTAACAGCAGCTACAACAAGTATACTTGCATTTATCCTTTCTCTATGTAAGATTACAAAATATTTCCCTTCTTTCTATTGTCTGCGCTTTCTAATGATCAAATCCATGAATAAGAAGTTCATTCTTTTCTTTTTTCAGCAAAAAGTACTGTTCTAGTCACTAGTATATTGTTGTTCTTTTTTCTAATCAAACAAGTCAATACTGCCATCTCTGCTAATTCTGTCATCCTCGCCAGCCGTTCCTCCCTACCATATTTTTATTTCTGTGCATATAATAACATCATAGCAGTTATCAATCCAGATGTTAATGTGTTTTCAAGGCAATATTAAAAACCATACACAGGATCTATAACATCCAAGATTTTTAATATATATGATCAAAACTTACTGTGGAGTAAAGAGAAGAGGTGCTGGAAACTAGGGATAATGAGGATCCATGTACTAAAACAGAAACACCAAAGTTGGTATTAGAATAACACTGATAAAGCAACAGGAGTGATTGCCTGTCAAATTCAATAATAGAACCTCTCTTTTTAAATTCAAGCAATTGTCTCCAAAGAGAAAACTAATACAGAGATTGCCTATTTTTATTCCACACAATGCTTTTTTTATGGTTAGAAAACCAACACCCGTACACAGAGATTTTAGTAACGCACTGCAGTTTTGCCAGTAAACAACATCATCAAGTATTTTGCTCTGATAGGAAAACAGTATCTGAATGTCACCCTTCGGCAAAGCAATTTTTGGTACAGCAAATACAGAAGGTGTCAATTGCAGAATGGACTCTACATTTCATGGAAGATAAAAGTTGTTATTGCTAGCCAGTCAGCTTTCACTGTAAATGAGATGGATATTGTTTTAAAAATATTGCTGTGATAACATAGCAAATGAAAACAATTTTAACTTGCGTGTGTAGTTTAGGTTAGAATGGGACACAGCAAGCACACTTAGCAATTAGCATTTTTTAAAAGTAGATACAAAACATTGACATCTTGACCCAGGTGAGGACTTTGTCAGATTAAGAATTTGGTCGAGATTAGATATATTATATTGCAGAGCAGGGAGAGCTATAAACCTTCGCATCTCACTGAATTTTGCTTTATACTAAATTTCCATGCCTTCTATTTATTTCAGAAAAAAAGCACCCATTGGTATGAACATTAGCAAGTAGCAAGTATTGATGCCCATGATAGCTGTAATAGAAGCATAGGATTGCCCCTATTGCAAATTGCCCTGTCCTTTTAACCCAAATTGACCTAGAATATTGCTAATTTTTTGCACACTATTAGGACTCTACAAAGCAAATCTTGGCTAATTGAAGTGATGTGATTTTTAAGTTTTGTTATCTTTAACTATGTTTGCTATATTCAACTTGCTGAAAACACAGAACAAAATGAGCCTGGATTGCTGCAGGTGCCAAAATCAAGTGCTTATTAAATCTGAGATGCTGCCAGATCTATACAGAAAAAACAGAAGGAGCATCTTAGTGTAAACAAAAGCAATATTTTTGTATAATCATGCAACGGGTGTGTAAGGAATCAGCACACATAGTGAAAAAGTCAGTTTGATGAGCGTCAGGCTGATGATCATAATACAGATTGATTTCATTTGATGTGATTTTGATTCGATTAAAAGTCTTCAGCAACTTGTTAACAGTCCCAGGAAGAATAAGAAGAGATAATGCATAAGTATAATTGCTGCAGGAAACAAAGGAAAGTGATGAAATGATGAAAATATTCATGAAAGAAAGAATAGGCCTTTGTATTTAAGAATATATTGATTTTAATTGTTGACAAACTATACTTAAGAGTATTGCTATGTTTCCAAAGGCTATTGAACTATGGAAATAAGAATCAATTCCAATCGGATAGGAAACAAATAAAAGATCAGTTAAAATATATGATTTGCTTGTAATATATCTATAAACTCAAATTATGGTATGGGATTAATCTCTGAGTAACACAACAATTGTTTCTTCTGCATTGCTTCACATCCCCTTACCTTCTTCCATGCTGTCTCTGAAAGATCCAGAATGACTAATTGCACGAGGTCTGTCCTCTAAGGATGTAGCACTACTGCACAGCTGAGAATCATCATAGAGATCAAAAGAAGAATCTTGTGCAGGGTTGCTGTTTGACCTCATCATACTGGGTCCAGGAAGTTTGAACTGGGATAAATTTGTTGGACTTACTATAATATCAAACAAAAATTTTAATAAGTTTGTGTAAAATGCTATGTACTAGGGAAAATCTGTTTAATGAAATGACATACTGGCTATGTTTTATAAGCAAAACCACTTCTAGAATAATTTAACCTCATGGTTAGTATAATATAGGTTTTGACTTTAAGGTCAAATGTGGCTTCACATTTTTAAATGTGACTCCAGAGGTTCTTAACATTGTATTTTTGTCAGAGTTATTAGATAAGGAATTATATTACTTATATGTAATTTTAATTACATGTAAAGATTAATAAAATTTCATTTTTTCCATGGACCATTTCCATGGTCCACTTCTTGGACTAGGCAAAGTTGTACATTCCTGACAATTTTTTTCTAATTACAACAGTTACAATTATCTGATACACTAAATGTATTTATAATCCTAAATAGATGGCATTTTATAATTCCAGGATTCAGAGCTGTTTTTAACCATCCTTTGAAATATGTACTTCTTTCCTTTCTTTCCTGCGTCACACACAGGAAATTTTCATTTGAAAAGTTGGTTTCCAAGGATCTTAAGGGGAAGACTCTTGATCCTTTTAATGTTTCTTTAGAGAAAACAAGACTTATTATCTTTTTTCACACTGTGTCAAATAATTTGAGCAGATGTGTTAAACCAAGTCACTCTCAGCAGTGTTTGCGTTGGAATAAATAACTGAAACATTACTGAAAGATTCTTAAATGACACACAGATAGATGAAAGAGAAAATTTTGTAAAAAACAGTTGAATCTGTAACTGACATGAGAGAAAACTTAATCTGGAAACACATATGAATTACTTTTGTCAAATTAATGGAGGATATGACTCTGCAAAAATAGAATAAAGTTACAAGCAATTTATTTCTTCTAACCTAAATTAGAGAAATATTTGCCAGTTGCAGAAGAAGACATAGCTGTAGGAGATACCAGGGGAGACTGATTTCCAGTGTCTTGTAGACCTCCAGTAGAATGTGAACGCAGCCACTCTTTCCCTTCTTCTTGACCAGCCTGACGAAAAGATGGTGTATACCTGAAACAGGTGACCATGGACAAATTAAAAACATTCACATGCTGTGTATGCAGCTGAAGTGCAAACTTTACCAAAGACTAGAGACTGTTATCAAGTATCGCCTTCAGTTCAGTTGATTTGTAAAAGAATATTTGAGGTAAATATCACCCAAGGAAAAGACAGACAAATCGTTAACAGAGACAATTGGCGTTTGACAGAAGATCATGCAGAGGAAATCGTTCAGAAAACATTTTAAAACTTTAGAAGACAAAAAAACAGAATCTGAATTCAATCATAATGACACATTTAAAAAATAATTGGTGGTGAAAAGAGAACCGTGCTCAGTTCTTGTATAATGATTGCTAGAGGAGCAAAACGCACCGATAAAGTTGAAAACAGTGAGAATAGATCAACACTATAAAAAGAAATGATTTGAGATTGTTAGTGACACTTGAAAAGACATCTTATGGGGGGGAAAGCACTATTTGTCCATAGAGTGATCTTGAGGTACTATCTACCACTAAATTGATAGATATAAAAAGTGAAAAAGAAATACTCTCTTGTGAAGAAGTGTGCTTACCAAAACAAAGACTTGGAAAATTAATTTCCTATAGATTTGAGAGGATTGCTGCCAAGAACAAAAATGTTCCTCCAGCAATATAATAACAGTCCACATTTGTGACAAATGCTTAGAAAGCCTTCAGTGATGTACAATAGCAAATAAACACATGAGGTCCTTTTAAGCAGTCAGATTGCAATGTTGTGCTTTATTTCCATATACTGTCAAATATTTTGCAAAATTTTAAAAAAATGAAGCTTTTAAACACTGGTGCTATGATTTCCCCAAAGTCTATTATTACAACTAGACTTTATATCTGCTGACCTTTGCCTGCACATAAAGCTTTTTCTTGATGTAATAATCAGACCCGTTTCTGCATATATGTGGAATGAGACTGCCGGGCTGCTAGACTTTGATAATACTTGATCCATGGATGGGGACAAGGTTTGATGAAGTTATAGTTAGGTAACCAAATAGGATTGATACTGTTTTTCTATTCTCAAATCTACTTGAGATTTACTAAGCTTAACTGGTATTGCTTAGTACTATGCACTGCAAGAAATTTTTTTTTATTGCAATCTAATATTTCAATTACACTGCTATTGACATTACACTGCTAATGTTGGTCTGATAGCTAAGAATAAGGAACACATAATCTGTATAGGCCCTGATAATTCTCATAGGAATTGACTGTTTATTTTTCTTTAGCAAAATTTAAGATAATGTCTTCAGATAAAGGAAAAGAAAGATGGCAAAACCCTCTCCTTAGATTCCAGAAGACTTAATACATCTTCTACCAATTGAAGCATGATTAAGATGAGTACCCAGCATATTATTTTCAATAATCAAAACTGTAGGTGAAACTGTAACTGGCTCTTTTTAAAAAAATCCGCCAGTTTCCTTGGAAAACCCACCTCAAATGCAGTTTCAAGAAGCTGAAGAATGCTGTATTCGTTTTATTTGAAAATATTATTGAAAACCTTTGGAAACTAATCAATAGTTTTAGCTCTCTGAGAGTCAGTTTAAAGCCAGAAGTAAAGTAAGGCTGTAGAATTCAATAATCAGCATAATTGCTGTAGTAAATGTTATTTTTGTTTGAATAAGAAATCAGCTTGTAAGGAATCAATCTGTAAAGAACAGAACTATGAACAGAACATGACCAGTGGGAAGTTATATCTTTGAAGTAACATCTGAAGAAAACTGGGTTCTTGTTTCTGATGGATTTGAGAGATCAGTGAAGTTGTTTTGATCAGACAAAATGAATTTTAGTGTGTTTCTGCATATTAGGAAGGTGGATCTTAGATAACAAAACAGGACCTGTCACATGAATGTGTAAATCTTTTGAAGAGTACTTGATGGATTTTTGCAAACTGTGGGTGGTCAGGGGACCATATTTTGAGAATCATTTGACTTTGAGACTGTCAGGGGATACCGTATTTCCCCAAAAATAAGACACTGTCTTATATTAATTTTTGCTCCCAAAGATGTGCTAGGTCTTATTTTCAAGGGATGTCTTATTTTTCCACCGAGAACTTCCTGTCTGTTCCCGCTGCACTAGAGGGGGGCCTTATTATCGGGGCGGTCTTATTTTCGGGGGATGCCTTACTTTCGGGGAAACAGGATACTACCCAAAGCAAAATTCGTAACTTATCTGTAAGTTCCTGTGAAACAGTTGAACATTTCTGAGGGGAAAACATTTCTAGCTATGAAAATAATTTAGGTAAATATACAAATTATTGCAACTGCTGAGGATGAAGCCTACAAATTTTCTTATTCTTCTCATTGTCAAAGAGAAAAACAATTTTAATTTTTTTAAAAATCTAATTTCTAAACATAAATGGAAGCACTATTAGTTGTTCGATACAGATTAAATAGTAACAAGAAAAGGACGGTGTATTATAGAGAGAAGTTACAGAACAACAGAGAAACAGCGGTCATGCTGAATAAAATATCATATACCTTAATCCCTTTTTGGGCAGTGTATTTCTGTCAAGCTGCATGCTGTTAAAACAAAGAAAAACCCTAAAGACATACAATAAATGGAATACTTTGAAATTAAAAGGTCTAAAAAGGTTTGAATAGCAGATATTTTATTTTAGAAAAATCTTTAATGGAAAATGTCAAATCTGTAAGTGAGGTATGCAATACTGTACAAAGATCCTTCACTTTTCAGTAATAGTGGTCTATTCTTACATTTTTAAAATGCTGAAATCATATTGTTATATCTAACCTTAGTTATTATAGAATTCAGATTCTTATATTCTTTGGGATGGACATCTGGATGATGCAGATGGTATAATTGCTTGATTTCCATTTATTGTGTTAATATAATTTCTTTCCGTAAGTATACCTCTAATATATATTGCAAATCAGTACATTTTCTTTTCAAAAGGCAAGTTTGCTCACAAGATGTAACTTCAGAAAATGCTAAACATAGCAATAGCAATAGATGATTATACTGTTTGACAGTGCTTTACAGCCCTCTGTAAGCAGTTTACAGAGTCAGCATATTGTCCCCAACAATCTGGGCCTTAATTTTATTGACCTTGGAAGGATGGAAGGCTGAGTCAACCTTGAACTGGTCAGGATTGAACCCCTGACAGTCAGCAGAATTAATCTGCAATACTTCATTCTAACCACAGCGCCACTAGAGCTCCCTGTTTTTCTATCTCCAATTCGCATGAAATGTGAAGATAGAAAATGACTGAAAATTTAGTATACCACTCTGCAAATGTACTTATGTTGACAGGACAGCATAAACAAATGAACTGGGCTCAGTTATGATTTAATGTAAGTTCAGATGGGTTACCTCTTCTGAGCCTAGATTTCTTTTCTTTCTAGATCTGTCCAAGACTTTCTTCCTTGACTATTAGTTAAGAAAGGACAGTCTGTTTTTAGCACCTAAAGGTTTGCAATGTTTTCATTTTCAGATTTTTATGCTTAAATTACACTCATGCATAGTTCCATGTATCACTATATTTTGTTTGCTATTGATATAATAGTTATAAAGCATATAATGCCAAGCTTTGAAAATCAGGATCACTACAATAACACTGTAGCCTTGGGACATCTGCTATAATTTAAACAAACTTTAAACTTTAAAGTATTGAAGCAAAGAAATGGAAGCTGTAATACAACTTATTAAAGAATTAATACAAAGGCTTTGTGAAGAAGAAAAAGAAGAAGAAAATGGTGAAAGAGTGGAAATGAATTTTGAGGGACAAAATCAGCAAATGCTGGATATAAAGACTCAATCTGAAAACTATCAAATTACAGAAAGGAAACTTGGAAAAATTGATAAGATTCATCAAAGAAATAAAAAATATATGAGGAGAAACAAATCATCTGGAAAGGTTTATAAAACTTATAAAAAACAACAACGAGAGATAAGAAATGGAGAGCAGAAACTGAGTTATTGCAGCAAAAGTGTTGAAACAGACCTTAAAGAAAATGAGAAAAAACCAAAGACAATATTATTTCCTGATGACTAATGCAAAAATTGGTGTCATACACAATGATGAAAACCTGGTAAAACAAATTAGAGATCAAAGTCAATCACATATTAAAAGATTGTATAATGTGTTGATAGAGATAGATTCAGAAACAGAATTGGTCAAAGATTGTATGATAAAATGGGCACAAAACATTCAGGAACCTATAATGTTGGATACTTGGACTGCTTGGATACTTGGACTTGGACCATCTTGGCACAACGAAGGCTGGTGGTAGAGGGCAGGGAGCAGAAAATGGCTTCCTGCCTCCTTTGCCTTGCCTAGGGGGTGAAGGGGGGCATTTGGGATGTGACAGCAGGCAGCAGGGTGTGTAGGGGATGCGTGGGCCAGCGGAGCGGTTGCTTTCCCCCCTGCGCGTTTTCATCTAGCTAGATGGGTATGAAGAGATGAGGGAGGGTCAGGGAGCGAGCGTGGAGCAGAGAGAGTTCTCCCTCTCTCTTGCAAGCCTTCCCTGGTTAAAGCAGATGAAAACGTTCGTCCGGTTCCGCTCAAGAAGGAAGAAGTTGAAGTGTGTGAATGTGTATTTGTTGAGTGCATTTCTTTGTTAGCTGTCCCTCCACTCTGATGTTGCCACAGAGGCTGTGATCTCTTCTCCCTCAGTTTATTTGGAACAGAGAGAGTTCTCCCACGCCAAGGAAGATACCAAAGGAAATCCCATCCACCCACCAATGGAGAAAGGAAAGGAGGAGTGAATGGACGTATTCTGGACTGTGCCACCACAACCGGCAGGTGAAGTGGGGCGCTACAGCCTTATTTATAATTTGTTACGAGAGCTTTAAAAGTTCTCTTTGGCTTAACACATTGAAATACGGATAATATGTCTCTGTAGTCCGTTTGGATCAAATGGGAGCCATTCTATTTTAATGGGTTAACAGAAAGCGAACTTTTAAAGCCCATCATAGGTCCTCAGAACGAATTATAAATAAGACTGAGGCACACCCTCAGCGGGTGAAAATGCATAGGGGGAAAAGCATCCCATCCCCTGGCCAACGCATGCCCGTGATACCTTCACGGCACTCTCCGGTCCTCCCACAGCTGTTATCAACCCTCCGCAGACCCCTGCGCCTGTCACCTCCTGCCTTGCTACCTCTGCCAGCCTCCCACCATCTCTCCCCGTGGTCGCTGGTCCCCTAGCTGCTCTGCTGTCTCAGAGAGCACTTTGCTCACCTCCAGGGTGGCCCTGTGGGCCGGATCCAAGCCTTGAGTTTGACATACGTGCTCAGGAATGAAAATTGTCCTTGAATCTATCGGCACCAATCATTACTATTTCCTCTACTTCGATAACAAAATCTCATCTATTGAAAGCCTGACTGTCCTTCCTTGCTAATTTGCTTAAGTTTATTTTATCAGAAAGAAACCTATACTACACTTGCCCCAAAATATGTATGTGTATCATCTTAAAATTTAATATTCCAGTGCATTATGCATGGTACTCATTTTCCCCCAAACCTGATCCCCAAATATACAGTAGTTCAGTCAGTTCAATTAAATGAGTAACCATGGCCAGATATTGTATATGATCAATTCATTAAATAGGGCTGATTTGAATGAGCCCTAATCCGTATAAATTTCATAGATTTTGACTCCTCTCTTCATGGAGACATTTTTTGCCTTGCAGAATCTAGGACTATATCATGCCCTTGATTGATTGAAAAATTTTTTTTGAAGATCTTTTTTTTTAAAGTCATTGATGCCTATCAGTCTGGAAAAAAATTACAAAACTAAAATTCTGTGAGTCTAATGATACACAATCAGGGATATAATCTTGACATTGAGAAAATCCTTGCCTTCTCAAAACCAGCCCAAGAGTGCATCATAAAAACACGCAGGAACTCTTAATATATGACAAAATAGTATCCAGGGATCTGCAAGACTCGTGTGTGTGTGTGTGTGTGTGTTTGTGTGTGTACACATTCAAATCATTCATTGATTCTGGAGGCTGCTCTTTTCAATTTAGCATAACCTGAAGCTTCTTTCCCAATAGCCTAAATCTCTTCCCACCCTGCCACCAGTGTGTACACATATGTGTGTGCCTTCAAATCAGTGTTGACTCCTGGTGACTGCCAGGACAAGTCCCTGAAGATTTCTTGCCAAGGTTTTTTGAAACTTGCTTGACATTGCCTGCTACCTACGGTTGAGAAAGAATGACTGGCACTGGGTAACTCAGCTCCCTTTCAGCCTAAAATAAGAACTTGGGTTCTCTCCTAGTTCATAGCCTGATGCCTTAGACCTGTAGTGGTTAATAAATTAGAATAGAATAAAATTTATTTATTGGCCAAGTGTGTCTGGACATACAAGGAATTTGCCTCCGGTGTACATGCTCGATACTTACATACAGGCTACAATTGACAAACTCTGGTTACAATCATAAGATACATTCATTATCGTAAAGTACATTCATCATGTTGTGTATGTACTAGGTGCATTCATAATCATGAAGTATATTCATCATGTCATTATGTTATGCCTTAACGACTGAACCAAACTGGATCATGAGTACAGACCCCTCTTAGGTTGGCTAAAATCAATATTCATGATTCCGGCGTATGAAAAACTCTGATTCATCTCTCAGAAATGAGAGAGCAGTAAGGCATACTCCATGACTCGCCAAGAAGGATATTGGTGGTCATTACAGCTTTGCTGAAAAGCACCTGGGTGGCCCTCCAGACTTTTGGCAAAATATTCTATCCACAGATAAATCTAAAATGAAATTTGGGGGAGGGGTTACATTAGTGTCATTTTGTACTATATGGTGAAAACCAAACATCACATTGCATAATAATATCCTCTTTCACCTGTCAAGCACAGAGTGACACTCTGAGGGTTTATGGATGCTTTGTCTCCTGGAAGACTTGCCTTCGTCGAAGGAAGCAGGAATTCTCTTTTGTATCAGAGAATTCTACAGGACGCTTTTGAATGATCTTCCTGTCAGATGAACGTGAAGCAAAAATGAGACGTGTAAAGCACAATGATTCCAAAAGAATGGATAAAGAACAAACCCAATGACCAAATTCAAAATGCCTTAGATTCAGTAACTGATTCTGCTATATTTTGACTGCAATAACTTGAGTCAAATGCCTCTAGTACTTGTCGTCATCTAGTCCCTAATATCACTGTGTAGAAATTTTTGCTTACTTATCCATGTCAAATTGCTTAATTTCAGTAAAACGTTGCTTTATGGTATGAGTTTCTCATTTCAGGTTTTGCTATGTCGTTATCATGCCACTTCTGAAATCCTGCCAAGAAAGGGATCAGTCCAGAGAGGTTGCCAGGAGTCAAGACTGAGGCAGAATCAAATACCAACTGCAGTGCAGATGGAGGAGTTTACAGTTAACTGTTGGAATACGAGGAACAGCTCCATCTTTACCATTAATGGAGAGTATTTGTAGCTCAGAGCTGAAATGAGGATTCCTTGGTGCTCTCTGAACTTGGTTGGTTTCTTGCAGACATTTCGTTACCCAAAATGGGTAACACCAGCACCACCGATGATTCCATCCACTCAGTTCCATCTTTATTTTGTGGGTCGTTGATTTTCTCTAGAGTCTAGAAGGAATATTATGGAAGAAGCACTGAGAAAAAAATTGGGAGGATTACAAGTGGATGTTTATGTCAACAGATCCTTCCTAAAATGTCATGAGTAGCAAGATTAATCAGGCAATAAAAGCTTTTTTTAAAAAAAATGCTCAAATGTTAAGATGCTCTTAAAGGAAAAGGTGACAGCCCTGCTTCCATGTTGCTAATTATTCTGTGAAATTTAAACTGTTGTAAAAAAAGAACCAAACAAACTAGGGCAGCAACTTTTAAAATCATGTTACATGCTAATAAGAAACTCACTCTTAAAGTGCCAATTTTATGTACTCAATATTGTGCCACTCCCACAAG
>JANHFO010002306.1:52745-67915 GCA_032468095.1 Pareas carinatus | reverse complement strand
GCATTCTCCCCACACATGACAAGGTGGACAGCATTCCTAGCAGCACACAGCTACACGCTGAAACACAGGCCAGGAACCACCCTTGCCTACGCAGACGCACCGAGCCACTGTCCTCCTGCCAGACTCCAAAGACACAGAACCAAATGAGGAAGCAATTCTTCTAATCGACTGCAACCCCACCATAGACATGGTTATCTCCACAGAGGTGGCCAGGGAAACAGCAAAAGACACAACACTCAGGAAAGTCATTTCCTGGGTGCAAAAGGGGTGACCAAGTGACACAGGGGGAGAAAGAGACACACAACCCTTCAACACATGAAGGGAGGAGTTGGCATCACAAGCAGGCTGCCTACTCTGGGGGGAGAGGGTTATCATTCCCACCAAACTCAGTAAAGAAGTACTCGCAACAATACATAAGGGGCACCCGGGGATAGTCCGAATGAAGGGTCTAGTCAGAAGCTATGTCTGGTGGCCGGGCATGGATGGGGACATACAAGAATGAGAGGGGAGGTGCCAGCAATGTCAACAATCCCGCCCAGCACCCCAGAGAACCCCAACCAAGGAGTGGGAGAAACCCAAGGGACCATGGGCGAGAGTGCATATAGACCTTGCCGGACCCTTCCAAGGGAAAACGTTCATGATCACAGTGGACGCATATTCTAAGTGGTTAGAAATAACCACAATGCGCTCCACAATGACCCAAGCGGTAACCCAAGCCCTCCGCACCCTGTTCACCACCCACGGCCTCCCCAACATGCTAGTATTCAACAAAGGCCCACAATTCACGGGAACCGAGTTCGAGGGGTTTCTAGCAAACCTGGGGATCTGTCACGCCCTCATGGCTCCCGGAAATCCGAGCGCAAATGGTCAAGTGGAACACATGATCCACTCGACCAAAGAGGTCCTTAAAAGACTAGGCCCCGGGAACTGGCAAGGGAAAGTGGACGAGTTCCTAACCTGACAACACATCATCCCCTGCACGGCCATGGGCCGCAGCCCCACCTAACTCCTTATGGGACGGAAACTACGCTCCATCCTAGAAAGATTAAACCCCAGAGAAGGACAAAGAACAACTGACATCCTCCCGAATGTTTAACACTGGGGATCCGGTGTTTGCAAAAAACCTAAACCCAGGGCCCCCGTGGGAGGAAGGGGAAATAACAAAAATAACCAGGCCCAAGTCCTACATGGTCACACTAAACGATGGCCGAACATGGAGGCGGCACATCGACCAGTTAAGGGGCAGGCTCCTGGGGAATCCAAGACCTAGCAACCACCCAAACTCCTCTAGGCTACCCAACTCAACTGGGACAACTCAACCCGCTGAACCTAGCACTAACATCCACCCAAACTCCTTTACCGTAGGGGCCGAAGGCAGGGAGTACGCGCAAACCTTACCGGGAGAAGTGGAAGGCCCCCCATCCGAAGCAAACGATTCAACTGCTGATGAGGGTGGGGCTGAGGCCATGTCCAGATACTTCCAGAAGCATCCCGATGGAGCTTCGGAGCCTCCCATGGGCACGACCTTGCCCTCTACCGATGGCCAAGCGACTGAGCCGCACAGGTCCAGACGCGCTTATAAACGGCCGCCTCATTTGCATGATTATGTATGCAAATGAGACAAGGAGCTATCTGGGTAGGGAGGGGTGTTATATCCCGGAGGAGGACATTGCCAAGCGCAGGAATGCCCAGTGTCCTGATTGGCGGGCTGCCACCCTAACATGGGTATATAGGGGGCAGCCCACCGGTCGGGTGCCATTCTTGTACCTGACTACCGTGACCAATAAAGATACCTACAGGAGTGTGTCTCTGCCTCGTTCCTTGACAACCCACGATCTAACACTTCCCTCTTCTCTATTTCCCAGTTACACCACCAAAGGAAAAGTATTTATGATTTGCTATTACATTGTCTTCCTGATAAAAATGGCTTTATTCACAAAACTGACATATATTTCAGGGGATACATTGACATGCATCAAATATCCTGCAAAGGTAGGGGAGGATAGCGTTACGGCTCTAGTATGCATCCTCTCCCCACCTATTGTGGTGGGGACATATAATACAGGTAGCCCTTGACTTGCAACCAAACCTGAGTCCAAAATGCGCTAACTAAAATATTTAAGAGATTTTGTCCCATTTTTTTTGTCAGTTATTCCCTCCAGTTATTAAATTAGTGTCATGGTTGCTAAGTGAATCTGGCTTTCCCATTGACTTTGTGTGTTAGAAGGTTGCAAAAGGGGATCACATAACTCCGGGACACTGGAACCGTTATAAATATTAATCAGTTGCCAAGCATCTGAGTTTCGATCGCGTGACCATGGGGATGTTGCAACAGTTGTAAGTGTAAAAAAGGATCATAAGTCACTTCATTCAGTGCCGTTGTAACTTCAAACTGTCACTAAACGAACTCTTGTAAGTTGGGGGTTATCTGTATCTTCCTTAGTGAATTTCCCATAGCTTGATAATATCTGTATGGTTGCTTTGGGAACATTGTATAGAATAAACTAGGATTTTGATCTGATGCCAATTTAACTTTTTTTCATTCTTACATTCTAGTCCTAAGGCAAAAGAGTCCTGGTTTATTAGCCATGTCCTACCTGCTTTTCAATCTTTTAAGCTCCTGTTGCATTTGTCAATAGTTCAAAACTTAGACATTACTTAAGAGAGAACTGGGAATATACCAGGATATTAGACACATTTACAATCAATAAACAAAGAATAAATAGTAGCTTCTAACATTGGTTTACTAGCCTAAAGTAAGCCACTGTTTATTTTCTTTGTTACATTAGATGAATAAAAAGCACACTTTGTGGCATTTCTAAGACATTTCAGAGGATTCCCCCTATGTGCTAGGAATACATTTTTAAGCAACTGTATGCCTAATATGAATTCTAGCAGAAATTTGCATTTTCTGGGATACCAGACTGTTTTGAAATATATTTCGAAATATATTTCAAAACATTCAGTGATGGTGGATCTTCTATTGGACCTTCTATTTTAATAGAATTAGAAAGTAAGAAAAAGAAGGTGAAAATCATATTTAAGAATTCAAGGTACTTTAGTCTCAGGTGGGTAAAGTTTTTAGTTGAGAGGTTATACATATGAAACAGCGTACACTCTCACAATAATCTCCTAATTATTCCTGGATGGTTGTCCTCAAGGTTTAAAGTAATTAAAGTGGGAATGAAAGAGATAAGGTTTGGCATGCTTGGATGAAGCATGTATTTTAGTGCTTATTAGCCTTTTTTCTTATTTAATATAAAATAGAAACAGTATTTTTAAAATGTTCTAGCTAAGACTACTACCATTTGTCATCATTTTCATTCAAGAAAAGCAGTTTAATTTATTATTTCTTTTGATAAACCAGTTAATACTTTTTTGCATTTATACCCAAGGATTACTAGCAGTAAAATATTCAACAAAAATCAGCAATCAACCTCCTTATTCAAGTTGTCACCTATTTTTTTAAACATTTTCAATGTTTTGGGGGTTTAATCCCAAGGGTGTACAGACTTCAGGCTAGTGAGATCCGTGATTTTTCCCATTTTTTAACCTGAACCCTAGGAATACAGGGATAGCAGCCGAAGCATCTACCACTCCACTTTATGTTACATGTCCTGAAAAATGGCAGAATATAAATCTAAAATTAAATACTTCTCTAGAATTTAGTATTTAAATTCTATGAAGATCGATTGAAGGTACTACACATATTTGATAATAAGATGTCAGGCGGGGGATATGGCAGAATCTTCAAGTAACTGAAAAACTGGAAAAAGATTTCTGTATAATTCCAAAAGGTCAGACATGGAATAATTGATTTCCAAAACAGGAAAGCAGATTATAGTTGAATATTAGGAGACATTTCCTAAGATTAAACAATTTAACCGTTATGCTTATGTCACAGAGGCAGTGGATTCCTTTCTATTAGGTGTAGACCAAATTCTTCATTAAACAAGTTTCTTTTATTCTCTTTAGGATATTAATTATTCCAATTTTATGTATAATATAAATAAGCAATTTTAGAAGATAATGAGATTTAAAACTTCAAGTCATATCATTTAACTTTATAAATACATTAAAATAAAGTCCTCAAAATCACAGTTTAAATTAAAAATATAAGGCCTTTCTAAAAACTAACAAAGAGCTAGCCATGTATATTTATCTGCATCAGAAAAATTACACGTTCAGAATCATGTTGTACATTTGCCTTTATAAAAGAGACTAATGAGGGAAAAAAACAGGAGATCACTTTAATTTAATTAACTAATTTAATTCAGGGAGGAATTCAATGAGACTTTAAACAGTAAAATGTATGATTAGTTAATTTGTTACTTCGTTTTCTCTGATAACTTTCATTGTAAATTATTAGTTATAATTCAGACAGTAACAAATTCACCATATTTTTCAGATGTTTGCCTCCTTTCTTTCTGTTTTTGAACAGATTATTGAATTTTTTTAAAAAAGAAAAATCACAATTCTTTCTCATCTCATTTTTACAAAACAAATTGGTCACAAATGTTTTGAAATGTGACATGATGAAACGTTTCGTGGCGTGATGATTGTACTTTAAAACATGACAACACGATGAATGTCCTTTATGATTATGAATGTATCTTATAACTGTAATCATTGTCAATTATGGCCTTATGATTGTAATCACAGTTTGTCAATTATAGCCTGTATGTAAGTATAGAGCATGTACACCGGAGACAAATTCCTTGCATGGCCAGACACACTTGGCGAATAAAATTCTAATTCTAATTCACTTACCCACTGTTGATGTCATCCGCTCGAAGGCTCTTCCCAAGAATGTCCCCCTCACTCATGTACCCTTCAACATCAACATCAGAAGAAATGTCCAGGTCACTATTTCCTTTTTCACCCATGTCAATTTGGGGGATGTTCCCAAGACGAGAGATGGCTGCACGACGAAGAGGTGTGGTGTACATGAATCGAGAAGGGTCAGTATGGATGAAGCGACTAGCACCACTTCGAGGGTACCCTCCACCCAGGGAAGGAGCATCACCTGCCTGGAGTCGAGGACTAGCTTGTCCAAGCCTCCAGGTCACTGGAGAAGATCGGCTTGTTAAGCCAGGAATGCTTCGCCCATTCACTTCAGTTGTCACAGTGCTGTCAAATGTTGTCTCCAGTGTGCTGTCAAGCAAAACAAAAACTGTTGAACCGTGGTTTCCATATTGCTATGCACATGGGATAAAGGGTAGACAAAGAAAAATCCTATTTTTAAATAAACATGACTTAGGAGGGAAAATAGTGCCTATTTTTAAAGATGTCATTCTAAGACTGACATTTTTCTGCAATAAGCCAATTTCCTTTCTCAGATTTTCCATATTTTTAGCAATGGTGGACTTTGAGATTTAAACTGTGTTAACATTTAAGTAAAATAAAATGAACCTTGTAATGAATGGAAAATAAAACCTGTTAAATGTTCATCAAATAACATGCAGTGACATGATGCCGGGAGAAAGATAAAGTACTGTAAAATAAAATGGAGTTTTTCAGAATCAGGTCCTTCCTTGATTATTTTGTAAAATGTAATGAATCGCTTATGCATAGCTAAAATTAATGTAAGTTATGCTTTCATTGTAATATGACAGTGGAAATGTTTCGCATTTGTTTCAGTAAATACATTCTAAATAAAGATAAGAAAAAGATTCTTAATAGAATTTGGCAACTGCAGTGTCAGTCAGCTGTGTCATTACCATTAACAAATAATATTCTTTTGAATGAACTTCTTCATTTTTAAAGGGTCTCAAGACTGAATGCTATTAAAACTGTTTATTTTAACCTAAGTGGCAAGATTCAATTACAAGTAACACACAATGCTTTATCATTCAGAATGGCCTTACCCATAGAGCACAATTATTATGAATTGGCATTGTGCAAATTGGATCTATACAAGTTGATTTTGTTCAAATATTAAAGACAAACAAATTATAATTTCTTTTCTGGAATACTGCACTTCTGTACAATGATTGCATTTCACTTTTTGATATATATTTACTTCTTTAGTCATATGATGTATTTTAAATCAAACCTTTAAATAGCTTAAAGTGCAACTATCTAAACTCACTTCTTGAAGCTTTATATACTACTTTCTAATGTTTTATTAAATTTTTGTGGCAAGAATCTCGAAATGAAGAAGGACAAAAAGAAAAAACAAAGCATTTATAATCTACTAGAGAGAGCTTAAGAATATTAGCCAACCAGATTTTGAAACTCTGAAGATTCTGCTTAGGCAATGCACTTTTTCAGTGTTTTTGCTTTATTATTCCATGTATCCAACTGCACTAGTAAACAATACCTGTGGCTTATTTGAGTTCCTCTAAGGCTGGACATAGTTTCTTCCAAGTTCTGTCTCAGATCAGCTATATTCTTTACAGTCCTCATTCTTCTTGCTTCAGGATCTTCTCCTGCAATCAACCAACCACTCAATGAATAAGAGCATGAAAATACATAAAGTAAACCATATATGTGTAAGACAATATGAACTAGAACATTTGAATGTTATAATAAAAGCCATGATAAAAATGACTAAAATGAGAGTAATGTTAGCTTTGAATGATCACCTAAAACAAATTAAGAACCTATCTATAAACAAGTGGTATATACTAATGAAACAAATGGCTTATGGGGACAGGGGAAAAAAGTAGACTTGTCTTCTTGAACACTACTTGTTCTTAATTTTTCTTGTTGATTTCCTATCAGAAAATTAGAATAAACTCTTACTATATTCTAAGTAGCCAGCGATCTAATCAACATATAAATAAAGCTATGCCCATGCTTTATGAAGCCATTATTTTTTTGTTCTTGCAAAGTCTTCCAAAATGGTTATGTATCTATGGCTGGGGATTCACAATATCTTTGAGCTAAAAGGATATGAATGTGAATTGTTAATGTGTAAATAGAGTTACTAATTTACAGAATTCTCTATGTAAATGATTAAGTAGCTTTAAAATAGTTAATTTTTAATTTTTATCATAGTCTTGCTGTTTTTGAGATCAAAATTATATTTCTCATAGTAAAGCCTACTATCGATAGAGGTAAGTATTCACTTGAAAATAGTATGAAAATGGAAACAGATCAGAATTAAGACTTTTTCCTTATCACTCTCGAATGAAAATATGTTTGCATAAATAAGTACTATATAAAAACAGTTATTGACAGTAGGTGTCCACATGCTTGCAATTGTTGGACAATGATTAGCAGAACCTGGGGCTGGAGTGAAGAGAAGAATCATCTCAGAATCCCTATGTAGCCAGAAGCAAATTAAGTCCACCACCACTCTTGAGTGCTATTGACCCTTATCTAACTCTAACCAGATGCTGACTGCTAGTTGAGAAGAGTCCTGTTCATAGTCCTTTAGCAATAAATCAATTTAATCTTTGCTTGTGGGCATGGTCTTTCATGCCTGACAGCATTTAAACTGAGAAGTGATTGAGCATTTGATATGCTTTACATTTGCATCTTAACATCCTAGAATTTATCTCATATCCAAAAATGTTCCGATACTTAAGCTTAGAGAGATTTTTGCCCTCCTGCCATTTGTTTTCTTCTCCCACATATTAGCAATAAACAGATCCAATCATTGGTTTTTCTGTCATATTTTTTTCTGAGGATTTAATTTTTTAGAGAGCAAGGACCCTATCATAAATCCAATATTTAATAAAATTATACTTTTGTATCACATTAACTTGTGGGTGGCCTCAACATTATATGATTATTATTACAAAAATCAGTAATTCTCTTTTATATTTGTATTTTTCCCTATATCTAAAGCATATGTGATCTTGCATGTATACATCCTAACTTAATTACAATTGCAATGTGCAATACCACACAGTGGGGGGGGGAATAATAATAAAAATGTACAATATCATGATTGCATATTTGTGCACACCCTCTTATAAGTAGTCGTGTATCTGTGTTAAAAATTAACCAATCACATTCAAACTGATATTAAATAGTAGTCAGTACAACCTGCCACAATTAAAGTGGCTCTGATCAAGCCCATATAATGTTCAGTAGGATTTGTCTGGCAAGTACTGGTTATGTGCTACATGTGACAACAATCTCCCATATTCCCATATTGGGGCTGTGGGGTAAAGCAACAAGATAGAAGCTTCCTGTTACAAAGAAAAACATTCATGCCTGATTACATTTTGCAAACACCTCCATCAAGTCTGACAAAAGCATATTGGAAAATGTCTTATGGTCTTCTTTTGAACTTTTCAGCCATAATTCCAAAAAGTATGTTTGGCACAAAAACAACACTGCACATCACCAAAAGGCCACAGTGAAGCATGGTAGTGGCAGCATATGCTTTAAAGATGTAGTTGAACCTGGGGCTTTAGTCAAGGTGCAGGGAATTATGGACAGTTCCAAATATCATTCAATAAAGCCTTCTGGTCTTTGCTAAAATGCTGAAGATGAAGAGGAATTTTATCTTTCAATACAATGATGACCCAAAGCATACCTCCGAATCAACACAAGATTGGCTTCAACCAGAAGAAGATCAAAGTTATAGAATGGCCCAACTAGAGCCCAGACCTAAATCTAATCCAATTTGTGAGGTGACCTGAAGAGCACAGGAGATGACCTCACAATCTGACAGATTTGTAACACTTTTGCAAGAAAAAGCAGGCAAAGATTCCCAAGGCAATATATATAATGCTACTAGGCTCCTAGTCCAAAAGATTGAATGCTGTCACAAAAATGAAAAGGTGCTTCAACCAAGTATTAGTTTAAAGATATACATCTTTATGCAGTCACATTATAAGTTTATTATTGTTTTATTTGTCCCTAAAAGGTTTCAGTTTGCTTTTCAGTTGAATTGTACAGCTTATTTGTTATAGTATAGATGAAAATAATTCTGAAATGATTTATCTTGGTGAGGTTCTTTTTCTTAAAAACCTGACTAATTTTAAGAGGAGTATGTAAAATTTTTAAATCCACCGTATGCAAATTTGAATTAGGAATAATAATCAACACCCATGAACGACTCTTTTTCATGTCCAGGCAGCTTAGCGATAAGAGGTCACATTTCCTTCTATGTTATATGGATTAGTGATACAATATAAGTAAAATGAAATGTTATTTCATAATTTCATATGGATAAATTGAGACATAGTGTATGCAGCTGTATCAGCTATTTTTAACCATATTTTATTCCAACATTCTCTCATTTAAAAATCCAACAACCATTGTATTGTATTAATACAAATATTAATTTTAGATTATAAACTGCCCCCTACTAAATAGGAATGATATAGGAATGATATAGGAATAGGAATGATGTTTTGTTCTTAGGAACAGTCAGCATTAGTTACATGTACCTAAATATATATATTTGAATTGCAGCACCATTATTTGTCTATAAAAATATAACCAAGAGATGCACATATATGAGTGTATATCCATACCAAGGCATATATCCAAATACATCAGTATTTTGGAAATATACTGTGTAGCAAAAGTCAAAGTTAAAAGCACATTTTTTCCCTGAATCATATATCAGCAAGAAAATTACAGACATATTTCTCTTCCAGACTTTTAATCTGAGCATTATGCAAAACTAGGAAACCTTTAAGAAAAAACTTTAGCAATGCAGCACAGGTTTCCAAGAATGTACTTCTGCAAAAAATCTTGAATTCATCATTTTGAACAGGCATATATCTGAATGGCAATCAGAAGTTCAATTGGCTTGCAAATAAATGCTTTACAACCCCTATACTTTTGATAAGTCATATCAACTTGCTTGCATTGACATAGATCAGATGTAAAGACTTACGACACAAAATTCTGTTTTAATGACATTACAGAGGAATGTTATTTTTGAATTGAATATTTGGATGGTAGAGTGGAAGGTAAACCAAAATAAACCTAAATAAACAAAGCCTTAATAACTTTGATTATTAAATTTTTATATTAATGAAATGGGAAATGGTTAACATAGAATAAAAATAGTTGGGAATGAATTGGCAGTCATGCTGCAAAAATAGAAGTCACATTAATATTTAGAGCAAAGAAAAAAACCCAACACCATCCTCCCCAAACTGAGGTAGAAAGGAAAGCTAGCGTGACTGTCAAATACCCCCATGTGTCAAGCTCAAACAGAAATCAAATTGTTAAAGTTCTCCTATTTTGCCACTTCAATATTAGTTTAATATAGCCATATTTTAAGAAGAAAACTGTGTGTTATTGCCGGCATGCCTTCAAAAAGCCAAAAGGTTTTTAATTAATTCAGTCTGTAAATCTAACAGAAAAAAAGAATGTAATACACTTTGCTTCATGATTCTGCACAGACAGAAATGCACTGTAAGTATATTGTAAAGGAATAGTAACATTATCATTAACAGTGTCTTTTCTATGCAACACATTATTGCTTAGTAACTATTTCCTCATTTGAAACAGAAGTTAACTTACCCAAATAATCATTGTAAAGCGCTTGTTCTAAGTCTCCAAGCATTGTTATTATAACATCCTCATCAAGCTGTGCAGCCCCCTCACGTAAACAGCCTTCCTCTTCCACCACCCAGTTTTGGCTAGTAATTTTTGACTTGAAGGACACATCTTCACCCAACTTGCTTGTCTGTCCTTGAACAGCTTCATCAACCAGGTGGCCTCTGGCCCTTTTGCATGAGGCTTCGGGTCCAACAGGTGGTAGTTCTTCCCTTTCCCATGGTGACTTGTTGCTGGCATGGTAAAGGGAGTGTGCTGATTTTGACAGTGCTTTAGAAAGTGAGCCTCTCCTCCCGAGTTCTGTCTGATGAGGGACCTGGCTAGACTTGGAGGCACTGCCAAACCAGTTTTCTCTGCATGAAAATCTCTTTTTTTCACCTTCATTTAGAAGAGTAAGATTAGTCAGAGATTTCTGTTTCTGGAGACGAGCAACTCTGTTTCTGGCATCTTTGCCTCTGAACACTGATAGTTCAGTAGATCGTTGCATAGTTTTATCCAAAGGCTCAACACAAAGTAGGTTTCACATTTCTAGCCAAAGAGAAGGAGGATCATTCAAGGAGTAGAACTAACCGTTCAGCTGCACCAATTTACATGCCCTGTAGTTCCTCATTCCTCCAGTGTCAAAAAAGCACAGCATAAGCATTCCAGAGTGCAGGTTATTAAGGACTAGACAGACACAGTCATTTTGATTCTTTTGATGCTAAGCTAGTCGTTTCCAGTCCTGTTAATCTGCAATGTTGTAATAATTTTAGAGGAATTTCTTTCAAGCATAAAATAGTTGCTTAAACAATCTACTCCAGCACAGAAATAAACATAAAAGCCAGTGATGTTTCCCTCTTATCATCCAGTCGTCAGTCTCCTTTGGATGGACAGGACTGCATCCCTTTCCGAGGCTGCTGTTTTCTGAAATCCAAAAGTAAACTGCAAGTGCCAATGACTGTCTTCTCCCATGCTCCCTCACCAGATCATGACTGATTCCTGCATGCAGATCTTTACTTTGGATGGCTGATAGAAAGGCAAGCGCAGCCAAGCACGTCAGAGCTCAATAAGATTCAAATTGACCAAGGAAGCAAAGCTCTGTGAAAGCTTCCTTGCATTTTAGTATTCAACATGCATTCCCAGATCTATGACGGTTCTGTGCTACTGCAGTGAATGCTGCTGGCTGCCATGGTAGCAAACAGTCTAGCAAATTAAAACAGTAAGACCTAAACCTCTGCAATTCTACAAATCCAGAATTTACGGCTACGGCATAAGCTAAATGGACAAACATTAACTTAACACTTTCTGGAATGCCTCTTTCCTTCCTCCGATCCTTCCTTCATCTCTCCTTCTCTCCCTCCCTCCCTCCCAAAATTCTTCTTGTCTCGTCTTATGGCGAAACTTAAAGTGGTTCTTGAATCTTTCAATATACTGAACAAGTCTCTTCCTATAGTATAATAGAGAATTTGAGGAAGAACCAATATTCCTTTCTATTGAAATGCTAGAAAAAGAAAGAGACTTTATTCCTTTTACACAGTACAGCTTTTAATTTCTGATTCATAATAGTTCTAATGATCAAATAATTAGAAATGTTAATTTATGTTAATAAATTATGTTAATAAATTATGTTACAAAATTATGTTACAAAATTATGTTACAAAATTATGTTACAAAATTATGTTACAAAATTATGTTAAAAAATTATGTTAAAAATTATGTTAAAAATGTTTAAAAAATGTTAAAATTCAGTTTTTGGAATCTGCTGCAAAAATCAATGTCAGATGGAAATGACTACTAAGTCCCAAAGTAAAAATCTTACTCAGGAAGGGGAATATACTGTATATATACACATTTGCCTAAAATACATATGCATAAAAGTACTTTAAGAAAGGATGTAGTTCTTCCCAAAATAAAATCTTGCAACTAAAATTTGCATAGACATATATGAGATATTAAAGGATTGCATATGTGATTTAAGATTCCTTTTGATTAATCATCATCACTGATTGAAAAATAAATCTTATCTAACAAGCACAAATAGGGTTGTAACACTCAATCACACCTATAAATACACAAAACTTCCAGAACAAAAATAATATTAATAAATAGATTCCTACAAATAAAAAAAAGATAGTCAATGAATTTTCTTTAACTTTTTGGAAAAGCATGCATTTGTAAACTTTATTATTCAATAATTTCAATATTGGCTTTATCCCAATGTGCATGTATAAACCTAGTCTATAATCTGAAGTGTGTACCGATTTTCTGCCAAATTTCAGACCAGGTGCAATTATAGAAGCCTATTCTACTGAATATTCCATCATGCTAGCTTCAGCCTTTAAACATTATTTAAACCTTGCTTAAACCACATTTTGTATTTTGATTAGTTCTGACTCTAATAATTAATTTCCCACTTCAAATATATCAGAAATAATGTTGTGTGATCTTGGAATTTTCCAATAAAGATGATGGGAGAAACAGCTTATATTAATTCTTAATAATATATGAAATCAGCATATAATTCATGGATTGTTTTTACATGCACGGTATGTACTTTAGATGAAATAACTGCACTATTACTCAATTACAATCAGTCATAATCTATAAAATGTAATATACCTTCCAAAATGGCAGCCATTTTGGAATTTTTCCTTGTTGAGAATTTTAGAACATTTGAGGAGCTATTCTGACAGAATACTCAAAGAATAATCTTATCCTGTTTAGGCTACAACTTTTGTACTGTTGCCCACAAAATGTCTTAAATAACATATATGACTAAATGTAGCATACTGCTTATGCCAAGATATATGAACTATTGCAAAAATGTTTACATAATTATTTTTATAGAAGCATTCTATCCATCTGTAGTATAAAGATACAATAAGGGCTCCATCTGATAAGTATAAAAGAGGAATGTGTAATTAACCAAAACTTCTTCTTTTTGATGTAACTTATATAACAAACTTGATATAGCTTGTTTTGAAGAAAATGTATAGCCTGAATTAAGACTACTAAATATCTGAAAAAAGAATTTGCCAGTGTATTTCAAGGCACCTTAGACTTAAATTTCACTGGAATATTTCCTTTAATTTAAAGTAGCACCACACACACACACACACACACACACACACACATGTGTGTGATTGTGTGTATGTTGAATAAATAATAGTCAAGTACACAAAACTGTAGCATATTTTCTCAAATAAGAGAATATAACTGCATGGCATAATATTTAAATAGACCTTTATTTATAGTAGTCGAGAATTGAGGAATGGTGCTGGCACAGTAATAAATTAAAGAACTGAAGCAATAATAAATACAAATGCAAAGCTTTTTAACCGAAAAAGGCCATCTTCCAAAAGTGTAGAAGAATTTTTTTTGACTCTAGTTTAAAGAGTCACACACACACACACACACACACACAAACACACCTGTTCATTTTTCTGTCTTCCTGTCTGTCTGTTTCTGTATCATATTCTCTCTCTCTCTCTCTCTCTCTCTCTCTCACACACACACACACACACACACACACACATGAAGCTCATAAGAAAGTTAAAGAAATTAACCATGGATAGGTTTTGTGTAAACCAGCAGGTAAACAATCAGTTCTTTTCTTTATATTTTAATGGGGTTTAAGTCATGTAACATACGGATAGAAAAGCAATGAAACTGGTTAATATATAAAGTGAAAACAAAGTGCACAGAATCAGTCCAATATCAAACTACTAATGAATCATGTCAATCTCATAGCTCCCACTCACCGACTACTGATTTAACAAATTTGTAGACAAGAGTCAAAATCATGATCTCACCCCTTCCCACATGTTATGGATATTTTTGGTACATAGGGAATTATTAATATAATTTACATATGTTGATTTTAAAATACATTTTGTTTACATCATTTGCATAATGATCAAATTATGCAAATGATGTGGTGTACTTCATTTGTAATATGATATAATTAGCAAATGATTTAAATCACTGCAAATGATCTACTTTTGGATTTAATGGGTAGGTATAACTGATAACTTGTTCTCCCCCCCTCAATGGTCTATTAAAGTAAGGTTTCACTGTTGAAAGAACAAGAGGACAAGACACTATTTAAGTCTCTTATCCTTCACGGTGAACTATGCACACAGCATCCACTGCCAGGAGTAAAAAATGGAATAAAAATGTTTAAACATTGCATCCTCTAAGGTAGGTCCTTTTTAAGAAAATAGGAATGTATAAATCTATGATGATACCAGAAATAATGATATCTCATTAAAAATTCCATTATCATGATGGTAAGATGCCAAATGACTAAACATTTTGTTTGTTGTTGCTTTTGCACATCAATTTATTCAAGGAACAATAAAAATCCCTGCAGATAATATCAAAATCAACATGCATATAAACAGGAAACGGTAACAAATATTCCCTGATGATGAAATATTAATATATATAAAAAGCATCTACTCCATACTCAATTATTCAAAAACAATGTTCAGTAGATACCACATGTGGATATTTGCAACCAACGGTAAAATCAATCTATTTCAGCAAAGATTTCACATTCTACTCTCTTCTGACTCAGTCCTATCTGTTCCCCACCTCCAGAAATTTCTACTTAGCATGAGCGTCTCACTATTACTAAAGTAGTAATAATCTTACTATAAAGTCATTTAATCTTTTTTACACTTTCTTTGATAGACTAGAGTAGAAATGTA
>JANHFO010002306.1:6443-19293 GCA_032468095.1 Pareas carinatus | reverse complement strand
ATGATATCCAGATTTAAAAAATAAAAACCTATTTAAAATAATCTAACCCCAATTAGCATAGGAGGATCGGGGCGCGGTTATCCCAAGCCGGCCAGTTGAAACAAATGGGTCTTCAGGGCACTGAGGAAGGTCCGAAGGTCAGGAATCGTTCATATAGCAAGGGGGAGATCATTCCAGAGGGTGGGTGCCGCCACAGAAGGCTCTCCCTCTGGAGGTCGCCAGCCGACAGTGCTTGACTGGCAGCACCCTGAAGAGGCCCACTCTGTGGGAGCGTACAGGACGGCGGGAGGTCTCAATGGGTAGAATGCGGTCCTGCAGATAACTGGGCCCCTATGCCATAGAGCGCTTTAAAGGTGGTCACCAACACCTTGAAATGCACCCAAAAGACCACAGGCAGCCAGTGCAGCTCGCGCAGGAGAGGGGTTACGTGGGTATGCCCACTCACCCCAGAAATCCCCCGCGTGGCTGCATTTTGAACTAGCTGGAGTCTCCGGGTGCATTTCAAGGGAAGCCCCATGTAGAGAGCATTGCAATAGTCCAGACGTTTTTTAGATTTAAGTCAAACTAAAGCTTGATGAGTTTAACTAGTAAATTTTATGGAAGTTTGTAACCACCAGAATTTATGTGGACTTGGAGTTCTGTGCCTAACTTCCATACCGCTATATTTTAAAACATGTCATTTTTACTAGCTTGCTATTAAAGGCAGACAATTAGATTTGATTAGATCTAGATACAGAAATATTCTTTAAAATCTTTACAACAGTGGATGATCCATTTACTGTAGTGGTTCCTTTTTCAGAAAGCCTTTGCAGAAATACAATAGTATCATCCAATATTCTGACTAATATTTTAAACCAACTATGTAAAACCATGAATACAATTCTCAAGTAGCAAGTTCTCTTTTAAGCTTGTGACATAGATGTGGCTACAGATAAACTGGTCTTCATTTTAGAGAGATTTATAGAATCAAAATCAGAATTTATTTTGTCAAGTGTGTCAGGACACACAAGGAATTTGTCTCCAGTGTAAATGCTCAATACTTACATACATACAATAAACAAACTGTGATTTCAACCATAGATGCATACATAAGCATTTGTCTATATAAGCATAATCATTGTATATATGAGCATAATTATTTGTATATATAATTTAAGCATAAGATACATTCATAGTCATTTTGTCAAGTACATATAAGCAGCAATTGACAAACCATGATTTAAATCTTTAATACAATTCACAATCATAAGTACATTCATCATGTCATCATGTTATAAAGTACAATCATCATGTCACAAAACACATAGAGCTCTCTGAGGTTAAGAGATGGTGTGGCTCTTCCACTGAATAGAAGAAGGCTCTTCATAATGAGTCACTACTGCATCTAGCTAAGTAATACCTATAATGAATAGCAGAACCTCAAGAAAGTTTTAGACAAGTTTTTTTTATTTTCCCTATTCAAAATACTTGCATATAAAGGAGATAGGAGGAAAGCATGTCATTATTTGCCTCCTTCTGAAGTCTAGGAGAGAGATAAATTCTTTAAGTTGTATTATAACTAAATAATCTTATAAGGCAGGGGCGTCAGACCTAGTTTCATTGCAGGTCCCTGCCACTGCCACTGTGGCCGCTGCGGCCCACCTTCCCTTCTCCTTCCCCCACAAATCCTCCGTCACTGAGCATCCTTGGCCAGTTCCCAGACCCATCATGACCCTTGCCAATTTGCCTCTTCAGAAGCATTACATATCAGTGTATTAGAGAGTCTTTCAATCCCAGCCTTGTGAGAGATAGCACAACCAAATTAGCTATTTCTACTTTGTTGTAAGTTACATTAATAGACTCTTGAATGTCTGAAAGTATCTCCATCCCCCTCCAATTTACAGTCAAAGAAACTAGGGAAAGTCCAATCTGAGCCTCTTACCCCACACAGATTTCTGCGATAGGCTCAACTGCCTTTTATCTGAATATTCTCTTGATTTCATTTCTTTTCCCTATCTCCCAACGTCATTCCTTCATACTATTACATCTGTTGACGTGGCTCAAATGTCTTGAGCAGAACTTTTCCTGGCATCCAGACATTGAAATGTGACCAGTCCCAGTTAGTTTCACAGTTTTCAGAGATATGCTACCCAACTACCTTCAAGTAAACCTGGCAGGGCTCATGAATGGAAGAGGCTATTTTGTCAACCCCAGATTTGCACCTGCATAAAACAGTACGCAATGGAATACATAACGAAAAGGAACATTTTGTGCAAAATATGAGGGAGAAATTATACTCAGGTTTCCACATGAACAGAATTTTTGATGCTGTATTCTGACTGCTGTCAATTGCCAATTTCCAGAACTTTATTTTTTTTCAAATGGAACAAATCTGTATAGGTCACTCTTCCCTTAGATGAATTGAAATACCGAGTCTAAGATTTCCCAACCAACAGAGAAATCAAATGCACCAGCTGAAAATTTGGGGCTTAAGTTTCAACATGTTTAGAGAGGCGTAGATTGGGAAATGCTATACTAAAAGGTACTTTCCCACTATCATTGAGACAACAGCTAAATATTTGTTTCACCAGCATCTCATTTACTGAACAATTTCATTCAATTATAGTTTCCAGTTGGTTCCGTATCTTTCCCTTAGTCATACATAGCAAAGAAGATCCTTTTATTGATGCTATTTTGAATAGTGGGAAGCATTCTCAGCATTCTTATATCTTTAGCATGCTCTCATTTTTCCCTTAAAAAGATAATCTAAATAAAACCATTCTGAGGCTAACATATGAGAAAAATGTATTTATTACTTCAGCATCAGGTATTGCTAGAGTATTTACATCTCTTTTACGTTTACTACCTCAATAAACTTTGAATATTATTTATTATTTGAATATTATTTAATGTATAACAGCAACAAAACTGATATTATATTTATCTATTTATCTAATATATCTACTGGATACACTTTTAATTAAATATTAATACCAACTACTGATACCAAACTCCTCAACTAATATTGACAATAAGTCTCATATTTTATAATGCCAATCAATATAATGTATCCCTCATTCAACTCTGCAGGCTACAATTGAAAGAGATATAATAAATATAATAATTTATTACTTTCCATTCCAATTTTCTATTAAAAATACTGCTTAAGTATTTACTCCTTGATAACAACTTCAAACTGAAAATACATTATTGTACGTATATTGAGGAATGTATGGATGCAATAGTTTAATGCAGAAAAATGAACAGAACTGAATGAGGGGGAAAGAAGAAATGATATAGACTGGAAACAGATTTTTAATTCAAATTATATGCACTGAAATGAATTTGAATATATTACCTTTAGTACTGTAATCTTTTTCAGATGGATAAACACATGCAATAAACAGATAGAAAGAGAAGTCATTTCAGGTTTCTAATGAAGGTACACTCTTTGATCAAACTTATGATGTTTATAATTTCATCTGAAACATGAAAGAACTGACATTCAACACTACATAGGGATTTCTATATGACCCAAACCCTGTTTAGGGCATGTTGAAACTTGGAGTAAAGCTAAAAGGAGAGATTGCATGGCCTTTTCATATATAGCCTTGTGATAAAATTCAGATGTCTTGCAATTACCATGCCAAGAATGGTAAGAATGCTGGCTGGGTATATAGAGAGTTATAGTTCAACCATATCGGAAGGACACCAGATGGGAGAAGACTGTCAAAGAGGTTGCATCTGAAAATGCTTTGTATGATGGATGAAACTATTGCCTAGAAATAGCTAAAATAGAAAGACCAGTTTTGGACTGTATGAACAAGGTTTCAGAGATGTTAAATTTTTAATTTTTTAATTTATAATTTGTTGGAAATTCAGAGGATCAAATTAATTAATAAACACATGCACTTTAAAAAGCGGCATTAGTTGGCTTTGCCATTCTGTTCAGTAGACACTGTACATACATACATACATACATACATACATACATACATACATACATACATACATACATACATACTGATTGTACTTTATGATTATGAACGTATCTTATGATTGTAACCACAGTTTGTTTATTGTATGTATGTAGGTATAGAGCATGTACACCGAGACTAATTCCTTGTGTGTCCGGACACACTTAGCCAATAAATTCTGATTATGATTATATGGAGACAGAGCTCTGTGTGCATCTGGATATGGGGCATCATTTTGTAATTCTGTTGTTGAACAAAAAGTAGCCTTCTTCAGAAATGCATCATCAATACTAGAAGGTTAGCTTGAAATTTGACCATTTCCTGCTTTAATCTGCAGAACTTTGAAGGTGTGACTTTTCTTAAGCTAAATGTTTCCTTTGAAAAACAAAGTATCCTAAGAATGACTAACTTTGACAATATTCCTTTAATAAGAAGCAGACTCACTACATAAAAGTCAGACCATATTTTTAAGTTTTTCCAGATCCCAAAATATTTCACCAAAACTGTTAATTGCTCAATTTTTAAAGCAAAAAAGATAATATTAATATTAAATATGCCTTTTACCATATACCATTTTGATATCATAGTTAGTTCCCATTCAGCAACCTGTTCTTATATACAACTATATTGAAATGTAAAAGGAAGAGTTATTTGTAAAGCATCAAAGATGCAAAAAGTCAAAAATGTGTCTAAAGCAGCAAATAGAATGTGAAGAATACTGGGAATGTAACTTGGCAATATTTGGAAGGCCAGAGGTTCATAAATACCCTGGTGCAACAGCCAACAATCTATCTCTTAATACACAATCAGTTGTATTCAGGAGGCTTAATAAAAAGATTATCTCTCTGTTATTCTTTGGCAGCTTGTATTCAACATATGCTGCTTTTAATTCTGGAGGTAACAAAAAAATCACCAAGAGTCCTAACAAAACCAGTAGAAATGCTGGACAAAATCTATATTTTCCTTTCCCTGCTGTCTATTGAGTATTCTCTACCCCCCCCTTGTAATTAAGAATTACTAATGCTATAGTCTTTCCCAGTGGATATGCTGCTCTGTCACCCAAATTGCTTTGATTGCCCTTGGGGGGGCTCTTTTCAACTCTTCAGTAGGTACAATATATAGAATATTGAATACAATATTCAAGTGTGATGGTTAAAACTGTACACATTATTTTCAAATGTAGTCTCTTTGTAGATTTATAAGGACATCAGAATATTGGCTGCATTTCTGTTAGTTCTCTTTCAATGTTTCCAGACATAGAATTTTATGGCGACTAGACATTGTGCAATTTTCCTTGAGTTTTCTACCATAACTGCAAAATTTTCTGAATACTTTCTTGTCTTCAGATGCATTAAAATGTCTACTTTGGAAAGCCTTTAGAAATCTTATTTTGAAATCTCCACCCTCCTTTTTAATTTTACTATCTTAATACTGCATCTAATCAAGGTTATCCAGCAGCATCATAGCTCATTAGTAATTAAAGGAACAGGGTCATAACAGGCAAGAAAATGGAACTTTTTGATGCAGAGGGTTTAAAAAATCCTTTTCCTCTTCAAGAATAACAATATCATATCACATATATATATATAATAATGTGACAATCATATATGATATGTATAATACTGTACATGTATGGGCTGACAATGTATAGTAGTATGAGCTGACAATGAGCAATTGTTCATAATCACCCAGTGAATTGCTGTAACTAAAAATGATTTAAAACTAGGTGTCCCCAATCCTATCCCTTACCCCTCCTTGAAATTACAGCAATTTTACTTCTCCTTCCCATCCAAAATCTCTCACAATAACATCTAAGTATTCTGAAATCTCTCAAACTCATCCCATGATATTTGAAGTCTTGTCAGCTGTTTTTACTTTTAATTCAGTTTATTAGTAATAACGGTTGGTAATGACATCTATGAGCAATATATTATTGATCTCTGATGACATGCGGTGTTAGTGTGGTAGCAAAAACTATTTTGTAATACTCTTTGAAACATTAAAAATGATAGAAAAAGCAAGGTTGCAAAAAGTACTTGAATAAATCATTTTTAAAGATAACATCTACTGTTCAGTGTGCTTTAGCAAGCAACTGACTTGCAATGAAGAGTTAATTTTAGCAGTTTCCTGTGTCAGAATGAATGTAGCAGGCTCCTTTCTCAAATATCTATCCAACCAGTTAGTAGTTAACAGATCAAATATCTAAGCAATTAATATTTATCAATAGAAATTTAACAAAATCAAACAACACCCCTCAGCAACAATGTAAACTAGAATAACTGAAGGAACTGAGAGAGAAAGTCTCCAAGTATCATTTCTATTATTTACTCTATAAATAGTCAGAAATGTTAGTAATTTTAAAATGCTACAAAAATTAAAACTCATTCTGGATGGTAGATGAATTTTCCTCAGATGATAAACTGTATTTCAAATGCATTCTTTAGGTTCATTTCTTCCAACAGGACCAGCATGTGATTTAAAAAAAAAAGGCTCTGCAGTCAGGCTATTTCACTGGACTATATTGTGGACAAGTAGAAAGACTATTTATATTCATTAAAAGTTGGCAAACTCCATATTTCAAACCAGTAGTCCAGACACAAAGACTCCGCTTAAAATTGGTTCTGCCATTTGCTATTTTAAAGGCAGCTCTGGAATGAAATGATCTGTGTAAATCTTGCAAGAATCAATGATATTTCTTCCGTAAGTTCCTGAAAGAATTCCTGATACGTATTTCCCAGGAATACACATTCAGTAAAATGAAAATGTGAAACTTTATCAATATGCTATAATACAAATATATATACAAATGCACGTGGGCACGTACACGCGTATGCGCGCGTGCACACACACACACACAGAGACAGTTATTCTTACCATTTGAGATTGACTTCGAGGACAACCATTGATATCTTCAACTTTTTCATTTGCTAAAAGAAAGCAGTGAAGTTTTTTTTTAAAGCAATCATGTCTAAGAATAGGCGACAAGACAAGAGGAAGCAAATAGGCACACAAGTATTTTGCACATACTGAACTTTCCTCTCAGCAGGCTGAAATGTACAATAACAGTCTATCTTGTTAGCCAGGGAATGCTGCTGCTGATTCTCCAGACTCTGCCAAACGGCTGCTGACATGAAATCTTCCACAATTGTTTTTGTGGAATCAAGATACAGTTTCATCTCAGAAAGTATAAACCACTCCAGTTAATAAAATGCACACATTGGAGACACATGGCTTAATGAAGCATTCATTTTAGTCTGCCAAGTGTGTGAAGCACAGTCCTTGAGCTATAAAGGGGATGAACCACATACAAATAGATTCAGACAAACGTTTATCAAAATTTCTGAACATTTTTTTTTAAAAAGGAATGATTGCCTCTATTTCAGAAAGTATAGAGGGAAATAAAGAGACTGAATCACAACTGTCAAATGTTCATCTCACAATACATTTTGTTTAGTTCTGTTGTGTTTCGTATCCTAACTCAGAAGTCAGCTGTCAGGTTATGGTTAAATGCATGGGACTTACCAATAATCTGAATGATTTCTGCTAGCAGAACTCCATCGGCAATGTCCTGTTGCAAATCTTTGATCAGCCGCTTGTGGCCAGATTTTGCTAGATAATGATTAGCCCAGTCAGTGTAAATCTGCAGAGTGGAGAGAAGGAAAAAAGGAAGAGAAAAAGAGACAATACAATTTATAAAGACTTACGTTGGCTTGCATGTGAGTAGAGCTCTATAAAGTACATTCCAGTTTAAGGAGTCACAACCAGAAAGTAAAAATTTGAATGGTTTTTATTTTTTTCAATCAGCCTCTGTGCCATTTTTCTGCATTTTAAACTTGAATGATTCATTTTATTACACAATGAAACATCACTATCGTTATGATCATGGGGGGAAAGCCCCTTCGGGACTGCCAAGAAAATTCTTCTCATAAATCACTTTCAGTCTGATCTGAGACTTACACTGGAAACCCTGGATGTAATGTTTTTACTTCTTTCATTTTGCTTCCTGTTTGTTTTTCCATAAGAACCACGTGCCAATAGTTGCACCAGTGTTTTCTAGGGAAACAAACATTTTATACAAATGTATAGAATATGCAAACAAATTTTAAGATGTACAGTACCTCACATATGTTGTCCAATATGCAGCTATAAGTAACCATTTTTGACTCACTATTCCTCAGAAATAAAATGGACTAAAGTCAATCAAATAAATACATCAAACCTTTTAAAAATTAAAACTATGCTAAATTGCAAACATGAAAACCATATAGTAGGAGCATGACGACAAAGACAGAACACAAGCTAAATGACATAGTAGTATAAGTTCAGCCAAACGTCTTGGCAGGCAGCTCTTTAGCTGACACCAAAAGCTAACTAAACTTGGTGCCAATGGTAATACCAGTCAGAATTCAGCAGGAAGGCAACCTAGAGAGGTGTCTTCAGAAAGGAGAAAGTCTTTAAAGTAATTGTTTTCTTCTCCCACAAATAAACTAGGACATTATCAATACCTATATGTTACAATCCCTGAAAAGATAGCTGGACAAGAATGTGAGAATGGCTTGTCATTTTCTGAGTTCATAGATTACAGACTATTGAACACTGCTTAACTAAAATCCAGTATTCATAAGAAATACACAAATACATTTTGCAAGTCTATGTAGAACTTTCTATTTAAATAAAGTTAGGTTCAATCTATATGTCAAAGTCAAATCCCAGAAATGTTTTCCTGAACATTCAACCCCGCCATTTTCAAATCTTCAAGATATTTGCATCATGTAACTGTCTCCAAATTTCAAAGAATAATAACTTTAGAATGCTTCAACACTCCCTCCATATCAGTTTTGGAGGACTGATGTAAAAAAGTCCCCAATGAGACTGTTCTTCTGTAGAGAAGGGGCTGTTCAAATTATAACTGATATCCTGTAGTATGCCACATACTACAGGATGATCTCTGGAGGGCCCGGGATAGGGGTTGCTCCTCTATCCTGGTCCTATTAGACCTCTCAGCTGCTTTTGATACCATCGACCATGGTATCTTGCTGCACCGGTTGGAGGGGGTTGGGAGTGAGAGGCACCATTTTGCGGTGGTTCTCCTCCTACCTCTGTGACCGGTCACAGACAGTGTTGGCAGGTGGGCAGAGGTCGACGGCGTGGCATCTCATGTGTGGGGTGCCACAGGGGTCAGTCTTCTCGCCCCTCCTGTTCAACATTTATATGAAGCCTCTGGGTGAGATCATCCGTGACTTTGGGGTGGAGTACCATCAGTACCCTGATGATACTCAGCTGTACCTCTCCACCCCAGGCCACCTCAACAATGCTGTCGAGGTGATGTCCCAGTGCCTAGAGGCTGTGTGGACCTGGCTGAGGTGTAACAGACTCAGGCCCGCACAGCTTCCAGACACTGGGACATTACTTCCACGGCATCATTGGGGTGGCCTGGGGTGAAGATGTACAGCTGTGCATCATCAGCGTACAGATGATACTCCACCCCAAAGCCACGGATGATCTCACTCAGCGGCTTTACATAGATGTTGAACAGGAGGGGTGAGAGAACCGACCCTTGCAGCACCCCACATGACAGGTTCCTCGGGGTTGACCTCTGGCCTCCTGCCAACACTGTCTGCCACCGGTCGGAGAGGAAGGAGAAGAATCACCGTAAAACAGTGCCTCCCATTCCCAACCCCTCCAACTGGTGCAGCAGGATACCATGGTCAATGGTATCAAAAGCTGCTGAGAGGTCTAACAGGACCACGATAGAGGAATATTCCCTATCCCGAGCCCTCCAGAGATCATCCACCAATGCGACCAATGCCATATCCGTGCTGTATCCAGGTCTGAAGCTGAGCGGGTCTAGATAGACACTTTCCTCCAAGTGCTGTGGGAACAGATAGGCCAACACACTCTCAACAACCTTCGCCAGAAAGGGAAGATTGGAAACCGGACGATAATTCACTAAAACAGCCGGATCCAGGGAGGGCTTCTTGAGGAGAGGCCGCACCACTGCCTCTTTCAAGGTGGCAGGCGTGAACCCCTCACTCAAAGAATCCTCAACTACTCCCTGGAGCCAGCCTTGTGTCACCTCCCAGGAAGCCAGCACCAATCAGGAGGGACACGGGTCCAATAAACATGTGGTGGCCTTCAGTCGCCTTAGCAACTTGTTCATGTCCTCAGGAGTCACAGGGTCAACCCCCCCACACCAGATAATGGACTCAAGACCTGCATCCGTCCTCCCCTCCAGATCATGCCAATCGGAGTCAAGATCTGGTGGATTTTATCATGCAGATAACAACCAAAGTCCTCAGCACTAGCCTCCAAGGGGTCCTCTCGCACTCCTAGATGTAAAAGGGAGCAGGTCACCTTAAAAAGGGCAATCTATGCAATCATAGAGGTGAAGTAGTTACTTTTCGCCTCCCTGATTGCCCCTAGGTAAATCCTAATATGGGATTTAGCCAGGGTTCGATCCAATTCGGAGCGGCTGGCCCTCCAACTGCTCTCTAGGCGTCTTTTTCAGCGCTTCATCTTCTTCAACTCCTCTGAAACCAAGGAGCTGGGTTGATTCGGCACCAGGTCAGAGGCCGCAGAAACACGACCCGGTCCAAGGCTCCACCAACCACCATATTCCAGGTGGCTTCCAGCTCCTTGCTCAAGCCGTGAGACAAGGCCTCAGAAAATGGCCCAAGCTCCCTCTGGAACCTCTCTGGATCCATCAGGGGCCTGGGGGCAGAACCATTTGACTTGTTCTGCCTCCCTGAGGCTGGGTGTGGCAGTTATAAGGTCAAGTCGGAGGAGAAAATGATCTGATCATGACAAGGGTTCGATGGTTATATCCCCTAATTGTAGATCATCCCACCACTGACCAGAGATAAACGCCAAGTCCAGCATGAGTCCCCCCTCGTGTGTAGGGCCTTGAATTACCTGGGTGAGGTCCGTGGCTGTCATGGAAGCCATGAACTCCCAACTATCTCAGATGTCTCGCCCGCCAATGTCTTTGCCGAGGTTGGAATCTCCCATGACCATAAGCCTGGGAGTCTCAACCGCCACCTTGGCAATGATATTGAGTAGCTCAGGTAGGGCTACCGTCATGTGGCAGGGAGCCAGGTACGTGATCAGCAGACCCCTCTGCCCCCCAAGGTCCCATTTCACCTGGAGGGACTCACTGTCGGCTATATGAGGAACAGTGATCTCCCTCAGAACAAGATCTTCCTTTACTAGCACTGCCCCCCCATCCCCCCCTCAGCCCGCAGCTGATGAAATGCAAGGAAACCTGGTGGGTACATCTCCACGAGGGGGACCCTGCCCTCTTGGCCCAACCAGGTCTCCTTAACACCCACCAGGTCCAGGTTCTGAGAGCCCGGACAACCCAGGTTCCCAGATGAGTTTAGGGGGTCGGTGTGTGCCACCGCTTGTAATTAGCGGGGGCGCACGCCCCTCACCGAATTTGGCCCCCTGCTCACACCATATTTGCCTCTCCCACAGACAACACCAATAGTACTACTCTTTTCCCATGGAATCATCCCCCCCGGTCTGTCCCCGGTGCCCTCCTCTCATACTTTACTGGGTCAGGCAATCTCCCCATATGCCTCAAATCCCCACAAACCCCTGGTTCCCTCCCCAACCCCCTTAAAAAAAATTCTAAAAACCCCCTAAGCCTCCCCTTGGCTGTGGACCATCTCTCCGGGTTCCAATGACCATCCTCGAGATAGGCCCTCAATAATGTGGAGGGCCATTGCTGTGAGAGGGGGGAAACCCACAGTGCCCAGAGCTGAGCAGCCATGTACAGCCAAATAAAATATATACAAAAGAACCCTTGGGAGTAAGGGGGAGCAAAACTGGGCCCAGAGCTTCCAGATGGAAATCCCCAGGAAATCAGTCCAACAGAAGGCTAGATGGTAAAATGGGCAGATGTAAGTCCCAGATGGGCAGATGTAAGTCCCAGTCCAGGAGTGTTGGTCCGTCCATAGGCGAGCTCTAAAGGGGGAACTCCAGGGGGCTGCCACCCACCCTAGTCCCCCATCGTTTCAGGTCACCAATAGATCTTCAAGCCACAGGCAGATCTTCCCCAGTGGCCATCTTGAGTCCGCCTCAGCTCCCGTCTCTCACCCAGGCCATGGCGTCCTCAACCGCCATCGCCTGCTTTGCCTCCTTTGCCTCCGCCTGCCCATCTACCAGTCAGTCGAAGCACCGGCCAAAACCACCGCCTCTCCGAAGCCGCCATTGACGCCACCTGTGGGGCACGTCCAGCAGCCAGCCAGGTCCTCCAGCTCGACGTAGTCGAAAAGGAGCACTATTCCTGTCGTCTCCCGGCCATCCTCCCCAGCAGGACTGTGAGAGGAGGCTGGCAAAATCCACAGCGTCAACTACCACTCCTTACCATCATGGCTCCAACTTGCCAACTACTCACTCACGCCGGCATTCACGGAGTACTCCTCTTCATCTCATCGCTCCCTGGGGGACAAAAAAAGACCTCCTTTGCTGGAGGGGAGATTCCCCTTGACAAACCCGAGGTTCAGGCCAGGTCAGACCCGACCCTTATGCCCTAGGAGCCTAATTTTGCTCCCTCCGGCACCCGCGAGCTCTATGCGAGCTCCTCCATCGCGGCCATCTTTTTCTCTGTGATTAAACTCATTTACCTATATCCTGCTTATGAGCAGATGAAACTTCACTCACTTGTGCAGCCTAGTTCCTAACAGGTGTGGACAAGTAGCAATCCGTGGACCAGCGATTGGGGACACCTGTTTTACTATTCTCAGGGTCTCTTCCTAAGATAAATATACAGTATATAAGGTAGATTTTGAATATATAGAAATTACAGATGTGTAATAATTTCTTTCTTTCTTTCTTTCTTTCTTTCTTTCTTTCTTTCTTTCTTTCTTTCTTTCTTTCTTTCTTTCTTTCTT
>JANHFO010002305.1:136966-149292 GCA_032468095.1 Pareas carinatus | reverse complement strand
ACAGATCCTCCTATCTCCTCAGCTCTCTCTTCTCATTTCTTCCCTCAGCCACCTTCCCTCACTGTGCTGTCCCCCTCATTTCTCTCTGCTTGTCTTCAATCTCCCACTTTGTTCCTCTCTCCCTCTGATCGCGAATTGCTTTTCGTTCCCTTCTCAAAAAATCCAACCCTTGCTGTTCTCCTCTCCCTCTTTCACTCTCTCTCTCTTCCCTTCTGTGTGTCTCCTCGTTCTTAGTTCTTCACTTTCCCCCTTCAATGTCTCTTACTGTTTTATTTTCCTGCTCTGCGAACCATCCTCCTTCCTTCCTTCCTTCCTTCCTTCCTTCCTTCCTTCCTTCCTTCCTTCCTTCCTTCCTTCCTTCCTTCCCACACTCTCTTCCTTCTCTTTCATTCTTCTCTTCCTTTCCTCATGCCCTCCTGTTTCTCCTCAGTCCTCTCTCTTTCTTTCTCCCACCACCCAATCTCTCCCTCAGAAGATTTCTATCTCCTTTTTGGCACACGCAAACTCCTCAAGGCAAAAAAAACCCTTTGCTTCTACTCCCCACCTCCCAGCTGATCTCTCTCTTTTTTTTTCTCTGAGTGCATGCGCACCTCGCCTCAGCTGCTTGGTGGCTGCAGCCCTTCTCCAGGAGGCCCATAGGTGCCTCGCCAGTCAGCCCCTCTGTGGCAGACGCACAGCCCGCTGGTCAGCTGCTTGGCGGTGAATGCATGTGCCGTCGGTCAGCTGTTCAGTAGTAGGTGCACCCACCTCCGCTACATTAACAACATGGTGTCAGAGAGAAAAGCCCAATGTGTTGAGGGGGAAGCACAAACAGTGGAACAGTAAAAGAGCTGGAAAGGTGGGAGGAGAAGTGTGTGTGTGAGGGGGAGGAAAGCACAAACAGCGAAAAAATGACTCCAGTGTCAGAGAGAAAAGCACAATGCAAGGCAGAGAGATGCTGTGGTGTGTGTGCGCACTTAACTCCTTGTTCCTCACTCCGCCCCTTGGCAATAAATCTTAAATAACTCATGCAAAACTTAATATTTTTAAAAAAACGTTTCTTAGTAAGCGTCTAGATGGAAAAACAAAGGTATGTAGGAAATTTCATATTCCTAGCTTCAATAGTTTGGGAGATCTGGTGATATGTCAGTGAGTGAGTGAGTCATTTTTGGCTTTTATTTTCATAGATTGAAAATAGACCCATATCATTTGTGGTAAATTATATATATTGTCTTGAGATCTGCTTATCAAAACTAAATGTCTTACCTCAGAAGTTGTACCATAGCTGCCACATTTACAGGTTGCATAAATCTTAAATTTATTTACTACTGTTTCTCCTTCAGTATTTTCTTGATACTAGATTTTTAATGTGTTCAATTTTACATAGGGAGGCCTTCTAGATAAGCATAAATGTTAGTATGCTTTTGACTATGTGATGGTAAAATGAACATATTAAGCAAAGAAATAGGAGACTGTGTACATATTAAAACCAATATAAGAAAATATTTGTAGCTTAGAGACTCCAAAATATTAAAGCTTTTCTTATGAATTAATATGTCCAGTTAAATAAGAAAAAATGTTCTAAATGTTCTAAAATAAAAAGAAGGGTCAATGAAGACCAACATCACTGGCCATCTTACGAGAGATGGTGAATTAGGAGAAGTCCGAAAGCAAAGGTGTATTGTAAGGTTGTGGGACAGAAGTCTGAGTTTATTATTAGGAATCAAGGGGCAAAAGGAGTTGAGGGATTAAGTCATTGTTTCTCTCCTTAACTCATTGATTTTCAAAAAAGAAAATCTATAAAAGTAAATTAAACGTCTCCAGAGAAGGATTGTAGCCCATAAAAGAGTGCTGGTGGATTCCCTTTGCTTAACAGCTATTAATTTAAGTAAGATGAATGCCACATCTAGGGGTGGGCTCTACTTATGAATGAGCTGCATTCCAAAAAGCTGTTCATAAGTTGATTTTGTTTGGAATTCCAATAAGCAAGGTAAGGACAGTTACAGTCCTTACCTTAACAGTCTGTGACCTGATCTGAAAATAGTGTGCAAGTAGAAGTCATGACAAGGTGTGGAGGGGTTAACAATAGCATTTAGCATTTAGGCTTATATACTGTCCAGTAGCACTTTGCAGCACTCTCTGGGTGGTTTACAATGAAGAAGCATGATTTCCCTATTGCCCTCAATGATCTGTGTCCTCATTTTATCGACTTGAGAAGGATGGAAGGCCGAGTCAATCTTGAGCCCTGTCAGGATTGAACTCCAGACTGTGGGCAGAGTTTGTCTACAATACTACACTTTTACCACTGCACTATCAGGACTTCTTATATAAGTGGCGTGTCAGAAGCTCACCCTTTCCTGTCTTCTCCCGACTTCTGGGACCTCCTGCATTGTTGTTGTGGACAGGTTTGTTCATCTCAAGGAAAGTTTGCAACTCAAACGTTCTTAACTATAGTAATTTCTGTAGTAGAAAATGTACTGCTCAAATCTTTCAAAAGAGAACATCGCTGCAAAATTCATTGCGCTCAGGCAGTTGAACCTCAACCTTTCAGCTACTCCAGGCAAAGGAGTATTGTAGAATAGTCAGCAGGTTGTTCTGTTTCATTTTGCATAAGCATCATTTTTACAGCACTGCAATGAATTGTGATTTCATACGGTACTTAAAGTGACAACAGGAGCGTGACAGAGTGCAAAATGGAACTGCAAAGATGTGACATGAGGCAGATAAACATTTTAGTGTCAAGTTGTGCTGATATGTCTATTCATTATATGCAAGAGCCAACGGTGTATCAAAACATTAGACATATTTCATCAGCTTGGCTTGTCAGTGTAGCAAGGAGCTGAAAAAAAAATATTTCAGTATTCTGGTGGTGGGTCAAGATGGTGTACTTCAGAATGGTCAGAATTGTTTAATTGATATTTCATTTCAACTATTTGTTTTTTATTTTCTCTAAACACAAGGAGAGTAATTAGGAAATGACAACGTAGGGATCATAGTTCCATGTCAAAGCGAATTTCTGTCTTATAAAGAAGTAGGCAATAGACATGAGGGTAATTTTTAGATAGTTCTGTTTATTCAGATCTAACATCTACGTTTTTACTAAATGCTTTTAAAATGAAAGTTGCCGACTGATAGAGGAAAAAAATAAGCTGGCTCTCCATCTTTGGCAACACATTGCTGCTATTCACAGGCATTAGAAAGTGGGGCAGGTAACAAATGAATAATCCTAATTGAATTGTAGGAGATGGCTGAGTCTGAGGGAGGGATCGAGTGCATCATCAATCATGGGTCCCTTCATAACCACAAGAGATCTAAGTCCAGTCCATCTTGAATTCTTTTTAGTCTTATCTAATGCCAGTTTGCTTTGGCTATGATTTGGCTGCTCTATTCTTGTAGAGACCTTAAACTTAGTGTTTCCATTTGGTCACTTTTAAAGCCCTTCATGGCATGGGTCCAGATTACTTGAAGGACCATCTCACCCCACTGGGATTGACCCATCCTACTCGTGCTGGCAAAGGAAGCATGTGGCAGGTCCCATCAGCCCAATTATTCTGGAGGAGGAGGGCCTTCTCTGCTGTTGTTCCTGCCCTCTGGAACATCTTGCTCCCTGATGTGAGGCTGGCCCCATCCCTCCTACCTTTTTGTAAGGGTCTAAAGACGTGGCTCTACCAGTTGGCTTGAGGTCCCAGTGGGGGAACAGCGCAATAGAAGTGATTGATGACATAATGACAGATTCCACCTCCCCCCACTCCACCTCCACCCACCCCCTGTCTCCTTAGGTTTTAATGTTTGATTTTAATTTTTATGTTTTAATTGTATATGTAACTGTAAGCCACCCAGAGTTATCCTATGGTAAGATGAATGGGCAATATATTTTATAAACAAACAAGCTGCCTGGATCTTTTAATTTTCCTGGTGCTTGACATGAATTAAAGATAGCAGTCTGAATATGTTTATCCTGAGTGAATCACTGATTAATTTAGAGAATTGTTCTAGGAATCCTAAATTGCTGTCATCTCATCTATTTTTCACCTGCCAATATTATTAAGAAAATGCAACATTTATTGGCAGATGTTGGTAGAATCTTCCATGTGAAATGCAGTCTCTCATGTACTCTGGTGTTTCCAAAATTCTAAGATCTCATAGTTATGGAAATATTCTGGGAGAATGTTTGTTTGCAGCTAAGGAACCCAAGACAAAGTTTGCCCTCTGCTCCAATTTTTTAATGATGTTATCTCAGGAACTCATCGTAGGAAACAGACCGATGGTAGTTCTGGCTTTTCAACCACAAGCTGTTTTATGTTATAAACTTCAGTGCTTCTATGTATTAACGGAAAAGAAGAGATCTTTTTCTTATAGTGGAAACTTTTTTGATGGAGAAAAGTATATTAACCAATTGTATTAATAAGCAGGCTATGTGGTAAGATGGATGATAAATAAGAAATTATGAGAATTTGATGGGATAGGAAGTGTGATGGATCATCTGAAAATGCTATGGTTGCCATATCTCCCCTTGATTCCTAATGTTTATTTCTGTTTTTCTTTTTCCAGCTTGTCTTCTGCCGTGAATGTAAAGAAGAATACCATGAAGGGGAGTGCCATAGCTTCTTCAAGAGTCCAGGAGCCACAGCTGGAATGGTATATGTCTCCACATCCATAACATCGCAGAAAATTAACTAGAGAATCATGGGGGGGGTGTTGATAACCAAAAACAGACATGTTGACCTTGGAGGGAAGCATCATGTGGGCAGAGAAGGAAAAAATCTTGAAATAAAGATCTGTTTCCCTTCAGAGGACCTAGTGTTACCGTTATTAGCTCTTAACCGGAGCTATGCATGCCACAGATAAAACCCAGGAGTTATTAAGTCATGAAAACTTACATGGGATTTCCAAACAAATATATAGACACACAGACATTTGCTCAGAAAATGGGGCTTTTTTAAATATTTACTATGATGTTATTCAGATTTTTTGAGAGAATGACTGATGGAACTTCCATAAGCCTCTCCTATAAAGAAACGTGGAAGTTTATGCTTGATATGCTTCCTTCCAAGCTCTTCCTTTTTATAGTCCAGTGTTAATTCTTCAGCCTACTGAACGATTGCATAAATCAGCACAGTGAGCTGCAAGTACAGTGTAATCTGCATTATGAAGATTATAAAAACTGATGGAGGGAAAGTAATTTGATTTTTAAGGTATTTAAATGTGTACTTTCTGATAGAGCTGTGCAATGCTTCAGAGTAGATTCCAAAGACATACTTTAGAACAGGGATCCCTACCCACTGCCCTGGTCCATGGCATGCCAGCAACCGGATCGTGCAAAGAAGCCAAGCCCCATTCACAGGATGCAGGCAGCACACAAAACCACATCCCCCTCTGGCCCGTGGAAAAGCCTTTTTCCATGGAACTAGTCCCTGGTGCCCAAAAGGTTGAGGGACACTGTTTTAGAGCATACAGAGGCATAAATATAACACCAATTTGATGCTGTTTAAAGCGTTGTATCATGTTTCCCTGAAAATAAGACTGGGTCTATGTTAATTTTTGCTCCAAAGGATGCATTAAGGCTTATTTTCCAGTTAAGTTTTATTTTCAGGGAAATACGGTACTAAGTGTGTCCATCTCCCTGACAATCTTAACTGGCGCTTATTTGAGGGGTAGGGCTTATATTACGAGCATCCTGAAAAACCATGCTAGGGCTTATTTTCCGGTTTTGGTCTTATTTTTGGAGAAACAGGATATCTGTAATCTAAATCATTTTTTGGAACTGCATCCAAAGAGTTGCACAGTGTTATTTCTGAACAAATAACCAAATTGGAAAGTTTTTCTTTTCTTTTTTTTATTTCTTGAAATGATGTAATGCAGTTCTTGAGTCAACACAGGCAAACAAAAATGCACACATTTGCAAATACTGTGCACAGAATAAGATACATTATAAGAAAGGGGGGAGAAAATTAAAGACATTTTGTGGTGCAGAAAAACATCCCTTTAACTGACTTTTGAGTCCATTTAATTCTGATATCTTATAGAAGGGCTTCGCTCCCGCCCCCAATTTGCTGTTGTTCATCACCGTTCAATTACTTCACTGCTAGGAATATTTTAATGTTTGAGCATTTAAAAAGGGATGCATTTAGCTATAAACAAGGATTGATCTGATCATTATCTCTAATAGTCACAATAATTCTGAGTTCCATTCTCTCCGTAAAGAGAAGTGCCAAACTGGGCAAATTTATTTTAATTTAGGTCAAGATAATGTAAGGATTATTTTAAGCCAACCAGCCAACCAATTTATATTTCAAACATAAGCAAAGAGAAGTCCCTAATGGGCACTTTTATGTTTCATACTGGGAAATTTTCTTTTATTTCTTGTAACAATTTTGCTGAAATGAAGAAATAAATGAGTTGAGAACACTCTTCCTTATCAAGTTAATTCTTGGAGGTTAGCATGGGGTGCACATAGTTGCCAGATTCCTAGAGAATGCCAGGATCCAAACCTAAACCACATTCTTCTTTAAGCAAATCAGTATTTAAATGTCCTTGGATGCTGATCCTTTAGCTATAGTCAGTTTTGAGGAAAACAGATCAAGACATAGCATAGGACCCAGTTATTTGCAGGACCACATTCTACCAATGGATACCTCCCACCGACTCACACGCTCCCACAGAGAGGGTCTCCTCAGGGTGTCGCCGGTCAGACAATGCCGACTGGCAACCCCCAGGGAGAGAGCCTTCTCTGTGGCAGTGCCCACCCTCTGGAATGATCTCCCCCCTGCAATTCGTACTATCTCTGACCTTCCGACCTTCCGCCGTGCTTTGAAGACCCACCTATTCCATCTGGTGGGTCTGTTGTAGCTGTGCCTTGTTCTCCTGTTGTTAATTTTTTGGGTTTTTAGATGGGGTTCTTAAATATTTAGTATCAGGCTTAATTTAATTCTTTTAATAATATTTTTAATAGTGTATGTTTCTTATGTATTTTAAAGTGCCTGTAAGCCGCCCTGAGTTCTTCAGGAGAAGGGCGGGATATAAATAAAATAAAATAAATAAATAAATAAGACCTGAGGGGCATATCTAAGACATGGTTTATTTTGAGAGATGGATGTACAGCCACTTTATCCTACCCCTAACTCATGGATTCCTCTTGACAAAGGAGAATGAGAATTCAGCTGGTAATTATAGTAAACAATCCCTTCCACTCATATTTGGACAAGCAAACAGCATGTTAATGCTTTTAGTATTATATTTCCAATGTGTCCTTGTCCTTAATCTTTTGTTTATGTAAGTCTTTATTTCTATAGTATATATAGAACCCCTACCATATTTTTCCCAGTGTTGTCTTTACTCTCAATCCTAACTTCAAAATGCTACCAGCATGGATCTCTCGTTGATGCTAGACAAGTGGTGAGCTCAGCAGATGAGGCAAAGAGATCCATCGAAATATGAGATAAGGGTACCCAGCAAGTAATTGATGTCCAATTACTGTCCAGCCTGACTACATTAAAATTGAACCCCAGTGTATTAATGCTTTTCCAAGCATAATCCGAAACCTGATGTAGACTTTCTGGTCTCCACTTCACTGGCAAAACTGGCATCTGCATACACGCATACACACCTTCAGGCTCTATGTACAAAGAATAGCTCATAGTTTTCTTTAGGTACCTTAGCACCCTTTTGGCTGCTTGCCAAAGCCTGGCTGTGGGTTTCTGAGTATAGCGTGCCAGTTGATTGACATTGTACACAATGCCAGGTCTAGACCAATTAGGTAGGATAAACGTCCTACTAAAGACTGATAGGTATCCTTATTGAACATAGGGCTGCTATCTTTGGCTTCAATAAAGCCCTTTACCATGGGTGTTCCTACTGGTCTAGCTTGGTCCATATTGTATCTCCTTAACAATGCATTAATTTTGTCCTCTTGGGATATCTTCAACCCTTTCTCAGTTCTAATGATGTCCAGCCCAAGATACTTACTAATCTTCCCTAACGGGCGAATCTTGAACTCTTTCTTGAAATTCTCAATTATTTCCTCAGCCTCTTGCATAGTTTTTGTGATGATAGCTATATCATCAATAAAGAAAAGCAGATAAGCTACCTTGCAATTTTGTGTTCTCTTGAGTAAACATGGTAGCTCACTTGTGAAACCTTGTCTATTCAGTTTTTTCACTAAACACTGGTTTCATTCATACCCAGACTGTTTAATTCCATAAAGGCACTTCCTCAGTAACCCCACACTATCCTTGTTACTGTTACCAGCACATAGGTATTCAGGGATAGACCTGTCGACCAATACATTTGAAAAGGCCCATCTGTACTTTAACAAGTAAATAAATGATAACAGTTTTATAGCATTCCCATCAACTTTACCATAAAGGCGTCAGTCAATGCTAACCATAATTATCTAAGTGAAGTGGATTTCATATAAAACCCTACATGCTTTCAACTAGGAGTAGAGTATATAGATCCAGCAGTGGATGATATTAGTTTACCTAAACCTATAAATCTCATTGTAGAATCACAAAAAAATGCAATGAAATCTGCATGTACTCCTCCTAATGGAATGGGAAAACCCGCACCTGCCAGCTCGCCATGGGATAACTCACTGTGGAAGACTGTCAGAGGTGAGGGAAGCCTCCTTCTCCTCTTTTTCCTCCTCCTCCTCTTTTCTCTCCCTTGCTGTGGGACAACTTGTCAAGGGCAAATGCCAGAGGCAAGGGGAACCACCACCATCACCACCTCCTCCTCCTCCTTGTGGAGTTGTCCATCCCATGAGAGTTGGGCTATGTTGCGTCAGCTGGGGGGAGTTGCCCTCATTGAGTTGGCCAGGGAGAGAAGGTGGTGGTGAGGCAACAGTGGTGAGTTGTCCTAGACCCCCTCCTAAAGAGTTCAGTGACTTAGTAATGACTATTTACTTTCAAATTCTGAAAACTTGTGTTTGAGGAAATGTTAAAAGTAAAAGTAGCCTACCAATTTCCTTTTCTGCTTCTTGGAACCCTTAAAACTACTTTTCGGCACTGCGCCTGTAATGTATTAAGTAGAAAAACTGTTGCTGGATTTAAAACATGTCGACTGTTGATTTTATTAGTGGGTCTTCCAATTAGTTCATACTTTTAATATCTTTTTTCTCCTCTTACTCCATACCTATGCAATGTCATCCTCCTATAATCAACATCTCATAAGAGATGAACTTGCTCGGTCCAAGGGATCTTGTCAATTTTATAAGTATGCCCCAGTTGACATTAAGCCCGATTACTTTCACAAGGTATATATTCCAGGAATGTAAAAAGGACAATAGCAGTTTGTAAACTTGTTGTGTTATCACTGCAAACCCCGTATTTGAGATAAGTTTCAAAGAAAGATAAAATGTGGAAACTGGCACTTAAAAGATGGATGGAAGATTATGAGAAACGAGTGCTTGTTTGAAGGCTTCTTCCCAGTTTTAACAACTTGGGAACAAGCATTGGACCCAAACATGATTCGTGAAGGTGAGAAAGATAACCTTAGCGAGCCATTCAGAAAAGTCAATCCAAGTTCTTCTTAGTGCTATGTTAATCAGATTGTGATACATTGTCTTTTCAGTCAAAAACCTATTTTCAGATGCCTGTGTGGAAGTTAAAATGGTTCTCAAATAAAATCTTATTTATGCACATGATGAACATCTTTTTCCAAATTCCAGAATTTGCCCTACATGTTGAAACAGCCTAAGAAAGCTTAATGTGGGCAGTTTGAAGATTCTTATCACTTTTATAAAGATCATGTTTCATGACTGCATTTAAGCATTTTCTTTGGATATGTCTTTCATTTTTCGGGTATAGCTTAATATTGACTGGATCTTTTTTTAAGAGGCCTTCTATCGTTCTTCTCGTTGAATGGGGCCAAGGAATACACTAAATCTATTTCATCTACATTAAAAAATTTACACATATACATATATGATTACATTCCAGACATGATATGATAGACTTTTTCTTTGACTCCCTGAACATTGTAATATAGAGCAGAGGTCTCCAACTTCGGTCCCTTTAAGGCTTGTGGACTTCAACTCCCAGAATTTCTCAGCCAGCATGGCTGATCTTAAGAACTAGATCTAAAGCTTCTAGGAACAGTCAAACACTATAAATTGCTCTCAATGTTCTAAAAGTAGAAACAGAACATCTTTGTATAGTTTATTTTATTTATTTATTTAGATTTATATACCGTCCTTCTCCCGAAGGACTCAGGGCGGTGTACAGATGACATAAAAAAATTAACATTGAACTTTAAACTTTAATTTAGGGATTATCAGGAAGTTGACTCTATGGTTTATCAAGTTTGCTACAAAATACATTGGAGCACTATTTATGTTATTATATCAACAGTGATAAATTTATAGTAAGCAAATCAACTTATTTATTTTAGTTAAATATTTATATAGTCGCTCATCTTTCAACCAACACTGGGTTAGCTCCAGGCTTGAAAAGGCCATTAAAGTATATCCTGGTGTATCTTACTTACAATGATTATTCTTAAGACTCTCCAGATTCACCATGAATTTGCAGCAAAAGGTAGAGATTGAATTCTAATTAGCATTGGATAGCAATCCCTATTTTATTTTCCCACAGTGCTATCACATACCTAATAGTCTATTACTTCAAGGCAGGTTCCTAACTGTAGTCAGACTTATATCCAGGACATAGATAACATTTGCTACTCACTGACCAAGACTAATAAGACATTTTTTTTCAAGATTCCAAGAAACTTCTGAAAATATTTTACATTTCTCAAAAATAATTTGAAAAACAGACACATGAAATTTTTTGATAAACATCACAAAAACAAAAATGCTTTCATTAATCATATTCAAATCTTACCGTGAAATCTTTTTTTGCTGTCCACCACCCATAACCTCTAGCACAGTTGAGACAATGTTGATTTCCCAATTCTATGCATGAAGAACTACCCTTTAATGGTGTCCTTCAACATGTGATGAAATATTACGATCTTTATATTCAGAAAGATTGTTATCTGGTGACTAGCCTCGTAAAAGCTTTGAATCAACTGAGATATCACTATGATGAGGTTCAGTTTCCAGGTTTTCGTTTTTCATCATCTCAGTATATACTACAGACCTAATAACTATGCCAAAATCTCACCCAGAGCTAGCTCTTTCTTTAGGCAGAATGATGTGTTTGCCTCAGATGGCAAATGCTGAAGAAGAAAGATTCTATCTCCTTCACACTTCTTAGTTATTAAGTAAGAATATTTAATCACATGTTTAGAGCTCTTCAGAAGCACATTAAACCATGACTAAACACAGCATGTCTTACAAGTGAAGCTTCCCCCTCCCCCAATATGGTATATCCCTTCAAGTACCTATCAGCTGACATTTAGGCTGATCCTGCTTTCAAACTCAAGTCTTTGAGCTGAGGAATAGTTTTAAGATCTTCCAGAACCAGGAGTATAAGCTGGTTTGAAAGATTCAGACTCTCCCATTGCCCAAATTATAGAATGTGTGTCCAGGGACTTAAAGGGAAGGAGCATGCCCACACCAATGGCTAGGGAGATCCCTCCTTAGGGATGGCTGTTTATGAATGGTAATAAAACATGTCATATTGTGCACATCATGGCTTGTTGTCTACTTATGGGGGAAAACACTACTTTAAAACTGGAAGGGCTCTGGATGATTTAAGGCTAACTCAGGAACATTTTGGGGAAAGAAATGAAGGCAGCATCATGAAGATTGACAAAGAAAGAGAGACATAATTATGTTGTAGTTACAAATGGGAAAACATCTGAAATAGGAGGTTTAGAAGGGGCATGGTAGTCTCAAAGTTTATGTCTAACAATGTTGAGGATTTCAATATCATTACAGTATCAGGGACAATCTGGTCCCCTACCAATATTTCAATATAACTTCTATGAGCCCAAGTAGTATTTCCAGTGGTGAAGATTATATGCCAATTCTCAGAAGATTAATGAGGTGCAGCAGAGGAAGAGGCTGCTCTAGGTAGGAAAAAAGAGAGCTGCATGTATTTCTTCAACACCATCTAGATTTTTTCAGGCCAGATGCTCTTAAAACATCACTGACGTAAAGAGGTTGTTGGAAAGAAATTTCATTAATTACTCACCAGTGAGAGCACCACAGTTTTAGAAAAGAACTACAAGGAAGGGACAAAAATCATGTGGACATCTACCATGTTTCCCCGAAAATAAGACACTGTCTTACATTAAGATGCGCTAGGTCTTATTTTCAGGGGATGTCTTATTTTTCCACCGAGGCTGCCCAGAACCGGAAGTCTGAGGCCTTTATTATCGGGGAGGTCTTATTTTCGGGGGATGCCTTATATTTCAGTGAGAGGCAAAACTGTAAGTAGGTC
>JANHFO010002305.1:125706-136866 GCA_032468095.1 Pareas carinatus | reverse complement strand
CGGTTATTGTTCTCTTTCTTAAATTTTCTTCTACTTCTGCTTTGTCCTACTATTTTTTTCCTTTTTTAAGAGTCTTTTTAGGGTTTCTCTCTTTCTTTGTTGATCACGATATCTCATCCATAGCTTGAGCATTTCTTCCATGCGCGCCAGGAACTTGTTGCCAGTTAAGTCCTCTTGTAGTTCATCTTTTGTTAACTCAATTTGTACCAAATATTTTCTTTCTTATAGTATTAAGACCAATCTTTGCAATCCCATTTTTAATAGTCAAAATCCATAGTCCAAATGTTCAAAAGTCTCCTTTATAAACCAAATATTTCAAACCTCAAATATCCAAAAGTTTTTTGTTTGTTTTGTTTCCAGTCACGAACTTTTATAATCCACTATCAATCTCCTTTAAGCCACTACAAGTTCTAATCAAAATCCAATCATAGAATCATTATATTTGACTCAGTTAATCCACCAAAAATCCACAAAAAGAAAACATTAAAGGTTTATGATCTTGCAGACGTTCTCCATTTTAAAAATCCTTAAAGCTTCCTTTGTTGTTTGGCTCTCTGTGCATTTCAGTTGCCTTTTTTAAAAAAACTCTTTTGGGGAGAAGCTTGTTTATTTTCCTCTCTTAATTGGACCAACAAAATCTTTTTTAAGTGAAGTATAGTAATAAAATTGCTTCTTCTCATCAAACTAGATGTTTTTATTCTTCTTTGCTTCCGTGTTGTTCCCGTAGATGTTTTCACGGCGTTCCAGGTTTCTTCCCTAATGGTGCCGAAGACATTGTTTCTCCCAAAGGGGAAAGGGGAAAAGGCAGGCTCAAACACGCTGATCACTGTCTCACGCGTGTACCCGTCAAGCCTCCTTCTTCGGACATCCCTCCAGGATGTCCTTAGGCACTTGAAGTGCCCACCAGTCGGGGGAAACAAAGACTCCGGCGATCGGAGCCCTCATTGCCTTGTCTTTACCAAAGGAAAGCGGAAATGGAAGTTCCATGAGTTATAGAACTTAAGGTAGTCATCTAGAAGCAGGAAGATCAAGATCTTAGTCCACTCTGAGTCATAGAAGTTCACTATCTTCATCCCAACCTATGTCATAGGATTCTTATTGGGGAAAATAGAATATATGTCTTTTGGGGAAATGAACTATGTGAGCCAAAAGCACATTTTCCCAGAAGACACACTAGTAAGGTTATTCTCCATCAACTCTTCTAGTTTCTCACTCTAGCTCAGAAATTTTTTTCTCTTTCTCACCACCCCAGACCAATAGACAAGAGTTTCAGACAAAGTCCTTGGCTGTTGTTTGCTCTATTTGTGCCATCTTGTATCTTTTGTTCTATCTTATATAAATGGTTTATTTGATTGACTGGTTGTTGTCAATAGGAGGTGGAGGAGTTATTACTTTTTATTGTTTTTACATTGGGTTTTTATCTTTCTAAGCACCTGGAATCATTGAGTGAGTTGGGCAACCATATACATTTTCTTAAGTAAAATAAAATCTATAGAAAAAGAAAAGAACTGCCCAAAAATATGACTTGACTTATACTGATTAGACCTGGTCATAGAAATGTCATGTCACACAATTAAATTATGCATATTTAAATCAGTTTACACAATAGCAGAGGGAAATGTTATGAAATGGAACTTTGATATATACAACCCAAAGTTCAGAACGCTCCTCCAGTTGGGACTCCCAACAGTAAAATTCTTGTTCAGGTTTTTAAAAAATAGATAAAGTCTTCAGGCTGTGGTACAATTGGTAAATATCCTTTCAATCTTGTATCCTTTTTTGTTTTTGTTGTTGTTGTTGACTGACAAGCAAAGTATATTTTTTATCATAAAATTATACCATTGTGATTTCTGTTACTCTCCTGCTAGCTATCAGTTCCTGGTCCCAAGGGGGCTTAATGGAGTCCAGAGCCATTTTTTTAATTAAAAAAATAGTAGGGGAGCCAGTGCTTTCTAGTTTATTGTTCTGATTCGAGAGAGACTTGTTAAAAACTAATGCCAGGCAGCCATAAAGCTTCATAGGAAGTGTAAAGGTACTCATCTCCCAGGTACACGTTGACAATCCCAATCGGACATTAAGCAGGTATCTATGTCTCCCATGGATTGGAAGGATGGACCAACAGCTGAACTGGTTAGTACATTACAGAACGCTGATTGCTTCTTCATTGGATGAGAGGAACTTTATGGGTAAGTCATAGAGAGAGCGTCCTTCTGGGACCTAATTAACCGCCTGTCTGAAACATAGAGAACCTGATAAAACAGCCCCAGCACATGTGCCCAAACAAACCACCTGGAAGTCACAACCTGGGAGGTAAAGATAAAGAGGTATATTGGGACATCCTTTTTCAAAGAGTGGGCGATAGAAAAGACAATTTGTATATTGATATTTCACATACATTTCACATACATTTTTTAGCTTGATCTGGATCCTCCTTTAAGTTGAAATGCATCCAGAAGCTTCAGAATCAGCTTCAGAATCAGAATGAGAATTTATTTTGCCAAGTGTGTCAGGACACCCAAGGAATTTGTCTTCAGTGAACATGCTCAATACCTACATACAACTGATTACAACAAAGATACAATCAAAGATACATTTCATAGACATTTGAATACATGTAAATGTTAGTGATAGCTTCACAGACCATGTTAATGAAAAGCAGAATGAATATTCCAACTGGGTTCTTAATAGAAAAGTTGGAGATTTGCATGGTTATGAAGATCCACAGAAACTTTCTAAGGGACAGTGAAGAAGAGACAATACTGTCATATCTATTGTGACAGCAGAGGAGTTGGGAAATGGGTTGATGCAGCAATCTCCTTCAGTAACCAATTTCCAGTTATTTTATTATGCCCTTTCATTCGCTTCATGCAGTCTTCATATTTTACACATGGTGGCACTGTGCTACCGAAGTAAAGTACTGTGAACCCTTTTCAAAGTCAACCAGTGATTTTCTTATAATCCGTAAATTAATCCTGAATATTTTACAAAGTACAAAATTACATGTTAATCATCTAAATGAATTGGAGGGGGGGGATCCCAATTTATCAATAGGATTTTGAAGAAATAGTTAATTTTGTGCATCACACAAACCCAGAGATGTCTTTGAAAAGGTAACTACATAAACAATGCAAAATCCCTTTTCAAGGACATAGTGCTATATTGTTTTCAGGGTAGGTAGGTGGGTAGGTATTGAATTTATGTAGCAGCCTATCTCACTTACATTTCACTTTGGGCAGCACACTCGGTTAAACACAAACTAAACAGAATTATTTATAAAATTTGCCATTTTAAATGTTATGCTAAAAGACCAAGCATTTTTGATGTTGTGACAACTCAGCCATCAACAGACACCTAAAGATAACCTCCACCCACTTACCATTCAAATGGCATAAACAAAACCACAGGAAGGAAGAAAACAGCACAGAGCACATCCTCCTTAGCAACCAAAACTGAGATAAGCAAGAAACACCATGAGATAAACAATCTAAGGGGAAAAAAGCAACGAAGAAACTCTCAAGGAAGAAACCACATTCTTGGACATTCCTGGGAGAATTCATAATGTGCCTTCATGATAAAGTTCCATTAGAGAATAGCTGATAAACACTACTGAAGTTATTTTAAGTACAGATTCTGAACAGATGAGTAGAACAAACTCTGGAAATCCAGAAATGGAGAAGCTGGTTAAGCTCCTAAAATAAGTTATCAAATTACAGTGCAATTTACTGCATGCCTATCCAGGAAAAAAATGTCTCATTCTATTATGTGAAATGTATTTGTAGGTAAATCCCATAGGCTGGTAATTTGTCCACTTCTCCATGCAGCCTTCTGAACCCTCTGAAAATGTAATAAGATTAAATAAGTCCTCCAACACACTATTGCATCGGGCAGGGTCTGCTCTATCCCAGATCCAGAGAAGCAGAGCGTGACTTTGGAAAATTCTCCCAACTACATTCCCTACCCAACAATCTTCGTTTTGCTGCTTCCCCCCTCCCCACCCTAGATACTCACACTACCTCTGCCCAGAATAATTGCACCTGGTTCACATCTGGGAGAAAATATCCCTCTTTCATTCTGCATAGGGGCTAACATATCTTCAGACATGCATCGTGTTTCAGTTTGGGCACAGACTTCCCAAAGTCACCTTTTCATGCACAGAGCAGCGTGTGCACAAAACACTTGGCAGATTCCTAACTTTAGGCCTGTAATACCTCTCTTACCCCAGAAGTTGGTGAGAAAATTATGAATAGTCATTATCATTCGCTTCACGCAGGTTGAGAACAACTGTTTATGTCTCGTGAAATCTGGTCCCTTTTTGCCTTGGTAGCTATTATCTGTAATGATATGGCTTTTGTGTAGCTGGTAGCAGCAATGTCAGGATTTGGTATTAGTATGGGATTTTGTGATGCGCTTTCCCAAAACATGTGAGTAGAGATACTAGCAACATAATGAGTTTACCTATTCACGAAAAAATTGGCTTGGATACAATAATATTGCACAACCACAAGTGATTTCAGCTTCAAAATCCAAAAATAGAGGCTGTTCAATGTGCAGAAATGATATTAATGACTTCTGACTGCTTCCTCTTTATGGGGAGGGTATAATAAAAGGGGCACAATGTCTCTGCAGTTAAAGACACTGTGCTCATCAGCTGCAAAGCTAACAGCCTGGGTTCAAGACCCAGGCACCGTACAATGGGGTCTTTCCCCAACTCCTGCAAACCTAGCAGTTTGAAAGCATGCAAATGCGAGGAGATGAATAGGTACCACGAATGAAGGCAAATAAATAGCTACCACTTTGGTGGGAGAGTCACAGTGTTATGTGTGACTTGGCATATAGTCATGCTGGCCACATGACCACAGAAGTGTCTTCATACAATACTGGCTCCCTCAGCTAAGAAATGGAGGTAAGCACTGCCCCTAGAGTCGGACATAACTGGACAGGGGAAACTTTACTTCTACCTTTTTAACAAAATGAATTCGTTCTCTGGACAAAACAGAATGAAGTATCCTATTGCTACAACTGAAAAGACGGAAATTAGCCTGACTCTTTTTATGCAATGTTTTTTCATACACTGCATAAAAAGATTTAGGCTAATGTCCTTTTATACGCTTAGAGTAATCAAGAAATAATGAGCTTTTCGATTCAGCAATTAATTTGCAATTATTAATGTTTAAATTTGCACTTTAGAAACATTTCATTAAAATGGAATCACAGAGTTCCATGCAGCAGAAGGCATGCTTCAAGAAAAAGAAGCTGGGCCGTGTGTTTGTGTATTTTTGCAACTTAATATAATTGTAGGCCATGCAGGGTAAACCAGATAGGAGCCACACACAGATTAGCTAATTCTACCTTAGAGCAAAGCTTCATTGCAATTCTAAAACTTCAGTCCTCCTCTCAGTCTCCTTTACAGCATGAAAAACTAGGGAGGGTCCCTCCTGAGCCTGTTGTCTCGCCAGCTATCCAAATGCAAGCCATGCTGTCTCTTATCTGATTGTTCCCTTGCCTTTTTTTTTCTCTTAGTCTTGTCTCCCAAGATCTTTCCCACATACCATTGTAATAAACTCTGGGCATTGATGAATATTTTAATACAGGTAGTCCTCAACTTATGACCACAATTGAGCCCAAAATTTCTGTTTCTAAGTGAGCCATTTAAGTGAGTTTTGCCTCAATTTATGACCTTTTCTGCTCCAGTTGTTAAGGGAAATGCTGCAGCTGTTAAGTTAGTGACATGCTTGTTAAGTGAATCTGGCTTTCCCATTGACTTTGCTTGGCAGAAAGTCATAAAAGGTGATTACATGAAAAGGTGATCACATAAACATGAGCCAGTTGTTTGAATTTTGATCGCATGACCATGGGGATGCTTCAACGGTTGTAAATGTGAAAAACAGTCACGAGTCACTTTTTTTCATTACTGTTATAACTTTGAATGGTCACTCAATTAACTGTTATAAGTCAAGGACTCCACTCATCTATTAATAATAAACTTGGCATAATACAACTACTCCAATTATCCTATATATGCAGTCTAGAGGAAGTGGTCATATGTGCCATGATTTGTATAACTTATCCCGTAGTTCATAGTTTCTTCTCTCTTTGCAGGGATTTGAAATTGATGAGCATTTGGCCATGCAAGCTCGTTGGGAAGATGCATCCAAAGAAACAATAAAAAGAACAACAAAGCCATGCCCTAAATGCCACATTCCAGTAGAAAAAGATGGTGAGTTTCCTGAAAGATATTTCACACTTCCCATGTTTTAAAACAGCATTCTAAACCACTCCAGTATACCAAGTGTAGCCTAGCATGGTTACAATTTTCACTTTTTTAAAGAATTGATTGAAAATCCGATGCTCTGTGATTTAACTTTCAAAACCTATAATTCCTACTCAGCGGAATATAATTTGGTCTTATTTGGATTTGGGTGCCACACTGCTTCTCTTTCCCTTGGCGCTCTAATTCAGATTGCTGTTAGAGTGAAATGATAGTTATATCAGTCTTGCTTGTAATTACTACCTTAACAGAGTTGTGTCACCCTGTGAGGAAATAATAGTTTAAACCAGGAAGACCTTGATTCATGTGTTCATATCAGATGGGAGAAAGTAGATCCATTTCCTAATAATATTTGTAGGACATCTGTCCTTTGAGGATCACAGAGTGCTTTAAATTCCTAATGAAATTTCATAAGCATTTTATGAAAACAAACTTGGCACTCATTTACACCCAGCTTTCTTTGGATATTTTATTTCAAGCCACAAAACAATGGCAAACAGTTGGTTTCCAGATGTCTTGAGATTAGAAGAAAATACAGTATATACAGAAGATGTTTCATTCCTACTAAACTCATTTAAATATTTGTAATAATGAAGAAATATGTGTTTAGTGTCTGAAGAGAAAGCATTTCGAATCGCTCCAAGCTTCCAATTTGTACAATGGTGATTGAGATGACAGCAAAATGTAAGGATATTGTTTGTACCTCTAAATTTCTGACCCTGTTGAGTCTAATCTAGTTCTCAATTACTACATTCTGAAATTTCTAATCCTGTTGAGTCTACTTTAATCCTCAACTACTAATAACTGTCCCATGCATACCTACATACCTACCTACCTACCTACCTACCTACCTACCTACCTACCTACATACATACATACATACATACATACATACATACATACATACAATATATGAAGATTACAGATTCAAGGATGACCAAACAACATTCTGGACTTTAGAGAAACTATAAACGCAGAGAGAGTTGCATTTCAAATTGAGTGTCTCCTTTGGGTTCATTTCAGAATCAGAATTTCATCTGTGCTCAAAATTTCATGTGAGTTCAATTTTCATGAATTGAAAAGGAATTTAGAATAGATAAGTGCAATATTTCAAAAATTATATTCTCCCCTCCCGCTGAAACTCAGAATCAAAATCAAAAGTTATTTTGCCACATATGTCAGGACACGCAAGGAATTTGTCTTCAGTGAACATGCTCTATACCTACATACATACAATAAACAACTGTGAGTACAATCAAAGATACATTCATAATCATTTGTATGTATAAGCATAATCATTGTATGTATAAGCATAATCATTTGTATATATAAGCATAAGATACATCCATAGTCTTAAAGTACATTCATCTTGTCATGTATATATAACCTGCAGTTGTCAAACCAGGATCCTGATCATGAATACAATCACAATCATAAGTACGTTCATCATGCCATCATGTTATAAAGTACAATAATGTCACAAAACACCCTCCTCATTAACAATGTTGTGTAAGTCACTAATTGATGATTCTTGAAAGTATAGTTCAATAAATTAATTGACAGATGGTTGGTTGGTTAATTTATTTATTCATATTTTTATACTATCCATGGCACCTAGGAGACTCTGCCTAGCTATCCTCTGCAATATAGAGTTTGCAAAATTAAAAGAGTTCCACTGTCCTTTTCACACATAAATTAATTGTAGAATCTCAAGAGAAACCCATAGGTAATTACTGTAATACCCATGTCCGCTGATTATCTGCTTATGTTTACATTTTTATTAAAATGTAATAAAAGTTCTGTATTATTTTCTTATACAATTGTTGACTTTCTCCTAGGTGGATGTATGCATATGAAATGTCCTCAATCTCAGTGTAAATTTGAATGGTGTTGGAAGTGTAGCCTTGAATGGAACAGAACTTGCATGGGAGATCATTGGTTTGACTGATCCTTAAGTAATCCTGGAAACAACCAAGAAATGATATAATAATATGCTGGTGAAACCAAACATTGGAGCACAACGACGGTTGCTTCAAACAATATTAAATTCTAAAAGATCTTGCTCAAGCTATGAATTTCTCAGGATTGTGGGATTAATTAGTACAACTGGATTTTGTGTATGTGTTTTCCACAAGCAACACACATTGGTATGTATATTCAGATGGTCACACATGCCATTTAAAAATGAAAAATCAGAAGAATCAGACTATCATTTGTTAGATATATTCTACTTACATCAAGACAACTCTGTAATGGTGCCTCTTTCCTTGGAAATTAGCTTGTGTCTCCTTTCCTAGTTTCTCTTTCTAATTCATTTAACCTTTGATTTCAAAATTTGTTATCTGCTATTGGCAAAATAAAAAACTATGCAACACTGGCCCCCTCAAAGTTGTTCAAACTATTATGGTTTATATTTATTAACAATTCAGTTTGGGACTTTGTGTTTGAAGCTTTAGAATCGTTAATTTTTAAACTGTATCAGTGCAGTTTATTACACAAATTGCCTCCTAAAACCAGAACTTTTATATACTTATGCAATTTTTATAGCGACTCGTTTTTTTACTGGATTAATTTCCAGTATGAGGTTGGCTATATATACATTGGAGTCGTCTGCAAAACTTTTCTAAGTCAACATCAATTTGAGTTCTGTGATCTTATTGTCTGACACAATTAAAATATTTGCAGTTCTACTAGAGTTGCTTAAAATGGTTTCTAAAATAGATTGATTTTGATTTTACAAGTCTTTGGAGAAGTTATGTCAGTATTTTAAAAGATCTTGCTGTATTTCATCCATAATAAAAGTTCTGATGTTGTCATGTTTTTGATGGTATGTGCTTACTTCAGATTTATTATAATAAAGCCATTGTGACACCACTTGAAAGCAATCGTTCATTGAGTAGGTGGCTGACACATTATGCTATATCAGAGTTGCCACATTGGTTTGCTACTATATTTGCCAATCTTGTAACTCAAAAGCTAAATGAGTTGTAGATTGCAATCATTTCTCAACATTGGAAATTTAAGGGGCCGCATATTGACAATGCCACAGCTCATACAGCTGTTTTCTCTATGACCTTGGCGATTACTCCAAGAATGTACTGCATTACTGCTAAAAGTAAGTTGGTGGCTATATTCATTTTAATAATGTTTTAGGTTACTGTAGTCTACTTGCATTTAAGCAGAGATTACAGATAATAATCTCGATCTGTGACCTCAAATAAGCCCAAAATTTTTTGTTGCTAAGCGAGCTATTTCTTAAGTGAATTCTGCCCCATTTTAAGATATTTCTTGCCACAGTTGTTCATGGAATCATTGCAGCTGTTAAGTTAGTCACACAGCTGTTAAGTGAACCTGGTTTACCCACTGACTTTGCTTGTCAGAAAGTTGCAAAAGGGGACCGCGTGGACCCAGGACGGACACTGCAAACCATCATAAATACGAGTCAGTTGCCAAGCCTCTGAATTTTGATCACGTGACCATGAGGATGTTGCAATGGTCATAGGAGTGGGAAATGGTCATCGGTCACTTTTTTCAGTGCCATTGTAACTTTGAATGGTCACTAAAGGGACTGTTGTAAATCGAGGACGACCTGTACTTAATGCAGAGAGAATTCTTCATGCCTGCTAAATGTTATGCCCACCTCCATTGACAAAATATGAAGGACACAAATCTTAGGGTAGAACTAGAGGAAGCAACAGGCTCATGATTTCAAACCCAGGCCAGGGATAAACCTCTGCAAAGAACTGGGAAACAGAAGAATAGTTTGGAATCATTTCCCCATCTGCTGCCCTTTATCTAATACACACACCCCCAAGGATCGTTGCAACAGCTACTTTATTGAACAAGGTAAGATTCCAAATATAATACAATACAATAGGCTGGCCGGCTGGCATCGTTCCTTATACCTTTTGAGAACAATGCCAGCCAATCAGCCTCCTGTGATTTCTCGCCGTTGAGGGGTGGGGTGGAGTCAGCTGGGGCTGATCAGAGTGGAAACTTCCACTCTGACTCCACAACAGTTTCCATTCTCTTGGAGAGCCGTTGAGGCCACTTGGAGGTTTCTGAGCAGTCCAAATGGACGTAGGCAGAAGCTTGCCCACCCCAAGGATAAAACACCCAGAGCCAAACTGAGGAATGTGATATATGCTGTACAATGTATTGAGATACGTGCAGATCTGCACATCAGGGAAACAAAACAGCCACTTCACAGCCACGTGGCACAACTTGGGAGAACGAACCCATCCAGACAAGATTAAGCCGTCCATCTGCACTCAAAAGATAAGGGCCGCTCTTCTGACGACAGCAGAGTCCCCATTTTGGAGAGAGGAATGGAATGAAGGTCCCAAGGGGTCCTCTGTGTCACAATTGAGCGGCCCTCTCTCAAGAGAGCGGGGGGGGGGGAGATACGACCCCCACCCCTCTTCTGTCTACAAAACAGTCCTTTCAGTTGGTCCCAAGAAGGCTCCACACCCATTGGGCTTCGTTCTGCTAGGCTGGGGAGCACCTGGGACCTTGACAAAGTGAGCAAAAAGAAGGCTTGTACGGGGAGTACTTGACTTAAAATCATTTGTTTAGCCACCGATCCAATTCACAACAGCACTGAAACAATTAACTTGGAACTGCTGCCAGTGGTGGTCATGGTGGTGGTGGTAGTGGAGGAGTAGGAGGAAGAAGAAGAGGAGGAGGAAAACAAGGAGGTGAACTGTGGAGTCCTTAGCGTTGTTTCAGCTTAGTTGTTTTCTTGAAGATGTTTCATTATCCAACTACATAACATCATCAGTGCTAGAAAGGAGTAATAGAGGTGGAGAAGGACTGTGGGGACCCTGGTGCTCTCTGAATCTGATTGTTTTTCTGCGGACATTTCATTACCCAGCTAGCTAACATCATCCGTG
>JANHFO010002305.1:0-13178 GCA_032468095.1 Pareas carinatus | reverse complement strand
GGGGACCAGGTGTTTTTTGGGGGTGGGGGTGGGCGATCTACCGTGTTTCCCAGAAAGTAAGACATCCCCTGAAAATAAGACCTAGTGTTCCTTTGTGAGCAAAAATTAATATAAGACAGTATCTTATTTTTGGGGAAACACGGTAGTTAAAAATAAATAATGCCTGTGTTGCTGAATAGTACGCCTGAAAAACCTATAGCTATCTTTCTCTTCTACCCATTTTTAATTCCCATTCTGGGATGAATAAAAATAAAAGCACAGCCATAAAATAAGGATATGCAAATTCCTCTGTAGCGTGTTTGGGGTGAGGGTTAAATCAAAACATGATAAGGGTTAAGACCAAAAAAAAAAAGGGTGAATGGAACAAGGGTAATAAGTTAACACAATTTAATTTCTATTCAAATGGAATGAAATTAAATTAACTGATTACAGTTAACGTTGTCGTTCGTTATGTAGCTGATTGCTTTTACAATCATAATAGAGATTAAAATTTGCAGAGAATTGGGGGAGAGGTTCAGGGAATCTCCACATATGGACTGATTGAACTGCATGCAATGCTGAGCATCCATTAAACATTCTTTCTCATAGGTTTGCAAGACTTTGCCACCATAAAATTTCATTCCTTCATAGGAAGCAAGGTCACCAGCAACAAGCTAAGTAGATCCAATTTATCAGAAAAAAAGAAATTGCTTCCTTTTCAGTACTTGATAAAGGAGAACACCATGAGCTATCATTAAACTGATTGGTTTACATGCTGCCTAAATCCAAATGACTTGAAGTGGTTTGCAAGCAATAAAAGGAATACAAGCCATGTGCATCCAGAAAAAAAAAGAATTCCTCAGACAAAATCCACCCCAGCCCACAAGCTCTGGGAGAACAACCAGGTTTTCAAAGATCTCTTGAATTTCATCAAGGTGGAATTCAGGTAAATGGGTGTGTGTGTGTTGTCCAAGATGGCAGCTGCTGTGATAGAAAAAGAATATTCCCTGGGATCTGATAAATGTTTACTGTTTGACCAAAGATATTATAAGCACATTCCCTCTGACACAATAGAGACCCCCACACCCATTCCACTTGGACAGTCCAGAAGGGTACTATGACTGATGGTATCAAAAGCCACTGAGAAATCAGAGAGCCAAGAAAGATGCATCATTCTTATCCCAACTCCTTATCAGCAAACAGGACTGAAGCTGTGTTTGTAAGATATTCTAGTCTGAAACCCAACTGAAATGGGTTCAAATAATCCATTTCCTCCAAATTCCTGTGGAGCTATATGCTCAGTCACTTTCACAACAACTAAGAAGGGAAGGTTGGAGACTCCATGAAAATTGACCACAATTGGGCACAGCAATGGCTTCTTGAGGAAGGGGTAAAAAGGTAAGTCATACGAGTTCACCTTTCTTTCTTTTGTCAAAATGTAACTACTTATTTTATAATCCATCCTGTACTGAGTGCACAAGACTGAATTCTTAAAAGAAGGCATTTCCTGAGTACCTGCTGGTGAAAAGTATTATGAATCAACAGGATGTTATCCAAGTGAGAAAAATAATTGCTTGGGAATTACAAAGAGTAGTGTAAAATATCAAACCATGAAATAATTTTCATTCTCACCTCCCAAGACCAATTCCCACTGATGTACATTAGTTATGCAATACAGGACAGTGCAAAGTAATGATCACATGAAGTTTACTATTAAGATTCCAAAAACAGTAGTTTCAAAGCAATTCCTAACACATATCTTGATACTGGAGTTCTGGTTTGCTATGTAACAAAAGGTTATTTTATCAATTTCAGATCTTCTTAAGTAGAGACAACTGAAATTCTTAGATTAAATACTACAGATTTATATTAATTTGCCTCTCCAGCCATAGAAGTTCACTGAACTGCCTACAGTGAGCCACTATTCCTATTCTTAAGCATTACATACAATGTGGCTGTGCACAGAATAAAATAAGAACTGATAAATATTCTCTTACAGAAAATCTGGAACTATAAAGCAAGACAAACAATGAAGCACCACACTTTTTGAGGAAACACAGGGAGTTCAGGTGAAATCAGTAACCTAAAAGCAGTCTTTTTATAGTGAGATTGATGTGAGAATCCAAATTAGAAGAGCAAACATTGAAAAGAGAAGAGCAGATTCACTTTATGCGGGCTGTTCTGAGTTCTTGGGACTAGATTTCTTCCCAAATAATCACTAGTTAAACAGTTTGAGTGTCATTTTCTGAATATCTTTTAGACTGCATTTTCAACACCTTGCTTTAAAAAAAACAAAAAAATGGAGTACTTTTTTTAAAACTACCTCAATTTTTTTATATATATTTTTGTTATCTGCTGAAGCTGGTTGTGGGAATTAACCAGTTATTTGCACTTGAAATCAGAACTGTACTTAACAGAAAATTCAAAATATAATTCTGCTACTGCAATACTTAGTCAAAACTGCATTAGAGGCAAATGAACAAAAGGTATGAAGAGTGGGAAATGAGTTAACCTGGCCAATCGTAGAGATCAAATAAATTCCTAAAAAAATGAATGTAAACTTATTTACAGAGCACTGTACTGGATCTGATTAACAAAATTAGTACAGTTGAGTGTTTTTAACATAAGCATCCAATTTACTGCATCAATGAAATGAAATTCAAAATAATGAAGGCCTTTTCTCTCTTTGTCCAAATCGTCACATCTCAATCTATTTCCTCAGTAGCACTTCAGGGCTGAATAATTCATTTATGCAATCTATACTGCAACACAACCACATTTAATTTTTCTTAAAAGAAAACCTGGACACATACCCTCAGTGCAATTATCGCTGTTGTGCAACGCCTGCTACAACCGCTGGAAAATGTACTGGCTTCAGAATTTTCCCTTGCAGAGAAAAAAAGTGGAGCAGAGATTGCGGGATTTTCATGCTAAAAGCGCACAAGAACTACAGCCTTGATCCTGTTGCACGCCGCCTTTAGACTATGACCCACTGAACTTTTGAATAAGCTCACACAGGATGGAGCTGTGGCATGTTGAAATGTTATTTACCATATGAATAATGCAAAAACGAGCCTGGAAAAGATCATCCGAGGGAGGCAAAAGTACTGGTTTCAATGCATTTCTTTACAGCAAGCATTCTTTGCAAGAGGGTAATAAATAACTGCCTATTTTTGGAAATCCTGTTCTGCAAAGGCACACACAACAAAATAAGACTTAGAATTCTACAACAACCGACTCGAGCAACCCTGCTGGCTGAGAGCAGGGCAATGGTAGCAGAGCGCTTTCGATTGGCAAGGAGAGATTACTTGGTCTGCTTTACCAAAGGAGCATCTAAAGCGATCCCTCTTGCAGAAAACAAGCAAGACAGGCGGAAGCTACAGAAAGAAAAAGTTATTGAAAAGGCAGGCAAGGCAGCTGTAGCTCAAGTCAGAGGAAAGTGAGGAGGGGGGGGGAACCGAGCCACTTTCTCTCTTGCTAATGCATTAATTTTTGGCAGCCCCGTCGGAGCCTGACCTGCTTGCCGAGCAGCTGCACTCCGGCTTTGGCTCCTCCATGGCTCTGACGGAGGCGGCGGCGGCGTCTTTCATGCGTGCACCAGGGCGGGCATGGCAACAGCAGTAGCTCTTCCGCAGCCCGGCCAGGCGACGAGAGCGAAGGAGCGCGGCGGGCAGCCAAGCAACGAAAAGAGAAGCGCGCTCTCTCACGACCCGGCTGCAGAGCCCCAGCCGCGCAGAGCTGACCGCGCGGCCGCCATCTTGGAAAGAGGCTCCAAGAGGAGCGAAGCCGGGAGCATCGGTAGTACGGAGAGCGTCTAGGGACAAAGCCCTCCACAGGCGCTCTCATTCGCTCCTAGGAGCGGCGAGTGGAACGGAACGCCGCCCGGAAGGGAAGGAACGTCCAGGCTGGCAGGAGCCGGGACCAGGCGGCTCGCGCGTGGGAGGATCGGATCTCGTCTCTGCACGGAATTCTTTCCTTTTGTTAAAAATAAAAAATAGATCCCTGGTGCAGCCCCGCCGCCGCGCGCGGTGCCTACCGAAGGATTCTTGCTGTTGCAAGTCTCGTGCCTCGTGTGCTGCTGATGGCTGGACTCGTGCCCGGGAGAAGACTTTCCTTATCTCAGGGATAAGGAAGAGCCAGGGAATGCTAATACTAGAATAAGTGGCAGACGTGAGACGGGGATTTTATTTATTCATTTATTGGAGGACAGCAGTGAGGGGGGGGGGGAAATCAGGCAAGCGTCATATCCTTGCAAATCAATGCTTGCCTCATTTACTCGGAGGCAGCATCACTGACCTCAGCAAGGCTTACTCATTAATACCGCTGGACAAGTTACCTGCTTGGACGCAGTGGGGTTTTCTTTTCAGAGTAAGCACGAGAAACGCCACTCAATATCACCTAGAATAATCTATGTCCTATCGCCATTCGATTATGGGGTGTAAAATACCATCAAACATTCATTATATGTTTAAAAGAATAAATGCACATTTAAAGCTTTTTTTATTCTATACCTAACGAACAAGCAAATTTAACTCATAGTATTCATGACCATGAAAAATGATCCTGTTACTACAGGAGTTAATTGCACTTTCCCAACCTGGGGTCCTTCAGATATGTTGGAAGGTTATCCTAATCTTGGTCAGGAATTTGAAAATCTTATTTTCGGAGACCCTAAATTTACCAGACTGAGAAAAAGTAAAGTGCATAGTATAGTCCAACAGGGATTAAAAATCTATTTATGCCCTGTAACACCCAAATTATTGGCTTCACGGTGTGGACTAATGAAATCATACAATTCTTAGAATGAGCATACAATGGAGTTTTTATCCTTTCAAAAGCCTTGTTTGTAAACAGTGAAACAGATGGAAGTGGAGTATATACCTGATTAACACCTTTGACATAATGATGAAACAATGAAATAGAAGATCCAATTTTTGTTTTTATGCAAAGGGATACCTCTTAGTAAATGTTACTGATACATTTTTGAAAAAGACTTTATCCCACCTCTATTATTTTTACATATAAGTCAAAGTGGGGAAAGGCTCTATTTTATTCCACAACTGCTATCTTATTAAGTAGGCTGGACTAAGATAGTATGATTGGCCAAAAGTCAGCCAATGAGTGTCTGTAACTGAGGTTAAACTAGAGCAGGAGCCTCTACTTCTAATCCAAGGCCAAAACACTACACTAAATTGGCTCTCTAATATGATCCAATCAAAAGCTTTTTGCATTCTATCTCACCTTTACGAATATTGCCTTGTACTCTCAATTTCTACAACTTTGGTTTTTTTAAAAAAAACACCTTACGACATGTTTCTATATTTATATCTTTCTGTAAAACCTATGTCATATTTCTATCAGTTTAGGTTGAAATTTGGTTTAATATGAAATTAAAGTAGATCATAGATGGTCTTTCAAATGATAAAATGTGTCCCTTTTTATAGGCAGTAGAACAAGATAATTCAGGAAAAAACCTTTTGTAAAAGAAGCATGACTACCTCTTTATCAATGTTATTATAGATTATTATTTTTATAATTTTCATTTTACATTACAATGTCAGACTAATGAAAGCTTTCAGTCTTTCATCCTTATTGTAGAGCAAAGATTAAATATTCATATAAACAAAAACAAACCCAAATAAAAAAAAAATATGTGTTTCTAACTTTCTACAAATCTACCACTATATCAGCCTCTCAAGTATATAATTTGCAGGAAGAATTGGGGAGAATAAGAGCAACTTTAGCCAGCATTCCTGGAAAATTATGCCTGTTCATGTTAGTTATACTGAATTACAGAAATCATTGAGCTAGAGAGCATACAAGACATAGTTTGTTTTAATTATAATTTGTTGAATAAGACACAACAGCTTGTTTCATAACTACAAAGCCAGAAACCAAACCACAATGGGTGGGAACATGCAACATGCTTAGCTATAACTATACAAACCACATTATGTCTTAGGAAATCCGGCTGGTATAAAGCAGCCAGCCGCTTTCCCGAAAAGTAGCTGCAGACATTTCAAAAGACGAGGAAAGAAGCTCCAATTGTAATTCATTACGATTATTATTTTTGTATAAACTACTGTGAATACCCCACCATGGCAATGGCTCATTAAAGGAGTTATTAGATCATTCTCTGTTTCCAGTTGATGCTAAAATCAAAGGATTAAAAATTACTACCTCTTCCAGAATAGCTGCTCAGTCTTGGGGAGGTAACGCCAAACATCTATCCGTGAGTTACTCTAAAATACAGGAAGTTCAGCTGAGGACAAGGTGTCATTAAACCACACTGAAAGTGAAAGGTGGATACAGAGTTGTAAAACTAAAAAGATTCTAAAGACCAAGTAAAACTTTGCTAGTAAAATCAACGATCAAAAGTTTTACCCAGGGATTTTCTGATGGCATGCCTGTTTTCTGCCAAGATTCAAACACTGTATCAGCCACCAACATTTCATGCCTTCCTAATGTGTCATTATGAAACAGTTGTGCAGTGAGCGTCAATGTATTACTCTGTGCCAGCAGTTAATCATAAAATAAAGTGTAATGTTATTGTTGGTCAACACATAGTTATTTTGGAAAAATCTATGCTTGTGTGCTATTCTGGTATCTAAAAACAAATGGACAAACATTTACTGCTGTACACAAACATATTAAAGCAGTGCTGACATTTTAAACTTTCTTAGAAAGAGCTACAGGGTTAGACAAACAAGTGAGATGGGTGTGTAAACTGAATTTAGGGGAAATAAATGGCATTTGATTATTCAAAAAGCTTAAAGGTAAACATGGATTTCAACTAAGTGGCCCATAATTTATGATCAATATTCTAGTCACTATATCAATTCAGAGATAATTCTATTGGATTTAAATGATTTTTTTAGAATAATATCCCGTCTTTCTTTCATAAGCTCAAAGCAGCATAAGCACTCTTTCTCCTTTTAATTTTCCCCACAGCAACAACACTGTAAGCTAAGTGACTGACCCAAAATAACTTGATTTCACAGGAAGCTGTACTGATGCAATGCGAAGCAGCAAAAAAGGGTGGAGTAGGACAATCACCCACTGCTTGCAGAAGTACAAAAATATGTAAGAAAAAGTAAAAAAAAAAGGGGGGGGTCCCCAAAAGACCATCAGTAGTGATTAAGCCTGATGAATCAACATTAACTTGTCAATTGTGCATTTGGGAAAATAGATAACAGACATGGTCTTTAATTTGCATGCTGACTGGCTGCACTTTTATTTCTAAACTTCTCATTTTTTAAACATTAAGTTCAATAATAAGTATTTCTGCCTTTGAGTTTGGTGTAGGGACTAAGACATCAGGCTAGAAACTGGGAGGCTGTGAGTTCTAGTTTCACCTTAGGCATTAAGCCAGGCGGGTGATTGAACTAATCACTTAGAGTTTAGGAAGGCAGCAATAAATAGCAAACCACTTCTGAAAAATCTTGCCAAGGAAACTGCAGGGACTTCTCTGGAAAATCTCTCAAAACTGGACACAATTGAATAGAAGAAACAAAATTGGGCTCATCAATTCTGAGAAAGAGTTCCAAGTCAACCCTCAGTCATGTTCCCCACAGTTGGCCTCAAAACAGTCAATGCGGCCTTCAGCTGCCTAACAGATTGCAAAGAAATGGCACTGAACCATCTCACGGTATTTTGGTTGGCATTTAAAAGGTATTTTGCCATCATGGTTAGCTTTTAAGGAGCCTAAGCACTATATATGACTTAACCACTGGGGGCAGTAAGACAATGTTTCCCAGCAGTAGAAAACAGCTCTGTCCTCAAACTCTGAAGAAATCAAAAGTGAGTCTCCTTCATCTTGAACTATACCTCAACTGGAACTAAACTGGCTTGCTTGCCTAACTGAGACTATATTGCAGGGTTTCCCAACCTTGGCAATTTTAAGGCGAGTGGACTTCCAACTCTCAGAATTCCCCCTGCCAACCATGCTGGCTGAGGAATTTTGGGAGTCGAAGTCCACCCACCTTAAAATTGTCAAGTTTGGGAAACCCTGCAGTATATTGGGAGGTGTCATAGGAATGGGACTGATCTAGGAATATCCCAAGCATCACATGCAGAGGTACTCTTTTTTTTTCAATCATCTCAACATGCCTGAGTAGCACTAACAGCCCTCTCTCTCAACAGAAGGAGAGGGATATGGCACCTCCTATCTCCTGTTTAGGACACAGTCCTTTCAGCAGTTCCAGGAAGGCTCCATATCCATTTGCACTATTCAGGTGATCCTGAGGGCACAGATAAACCTCCCAAGTGACCTCAACAACTCTCAAAAAGAGTGCTAATAGCCAGATGACTGCAAGGAATATAAATCCTTCCATCTTCTGCCATTCAGTCAGGACTGAAGAAGCTTCTTGGATCAGAAGCGAAATGTCTTCAAACGAAAAAGAAAACAAAGTCCAGTTGCCTTTTGAAAAAGCATCTTTGGGACAGCCTTGGCCTGGGCCACTGAGAATCTCCATAGACACTAGTGATTGGTGTGATGTTTTGTTATTAGGTTCCAACCCTTTCTTCAATGTTTGAAATAAATGTATTATTTCTGACTTCGTAGTGAAGTAGCAAGATAATAAATCCAATCAATATTTAAAAATAGTTCAAATGGCACTAATCTTCATTTAAAAAAAGGGCAAGCAAGGACTGACTATGCTCAGTGTCACACAATGTTCTCTGACCAGACAGCAACAGTTCACATTGGTGTTGGTGACAGGGCCTGTGTGTTTGTGCGTGTAATCACTAATGACTTCCCCCAGGATGCTGTTGACCTTTGACTCTTCTAAAGTTCAGCCAACATGGCAAGTAGGTTGAGAAGTATGGGAATTGCAGTCCAGCAATATATGGAATACCACAAGCTGCCATCTCAGTGTATTTATTATTATAAATAGATACCCCATTTGTCTCCTTTTCCAAACCCACCAAGCATTTTACATCAATAAAACAAAATGCAAAATACAAAGTACAGCATAAAACCCGATACAATTAAAATAAATTAACCTATCATTAAAATCACGTAATATGTGATGCCTTAGTCACTTCCCATTTGGCTTACAGCGACGTATTCTATGTGGGAATGCTCTAAAAAACATTCAGAAGCTTCAGCTGGTCCAGAATGCAGTGGCACAGGGAGCATTGGGCAAGGCTTACCCCATGTGACACCACCACCCAGCTGTCCTGACTTCCAGCAGGCTTCTAAGTGCCTGTTATTACCCACATGGCACACGGCCAAATTACCTCCTCTTCTTAATACAGCTAGTCCTCAACTTACAACCACAATTGAGCCCCAAATGTATGTTATTGTGACAGTTGTTAAGTGAATTTTGCCTCATTTTATCACCTTTCTTGTCACAGTTATTAAGTGAACCCTGCAGTTGTTAAGTGAATCTGCCTTCCCACTGGACTTTGCTTGTCAGAAGGTCGCAAAAGTTCATTGCGTGGCCCTGGGAAAACACGGCAATCCTCATATGAACCAGTTGCCAAGCATCTGAATTTTGATCACAACATCATGAGGATGTTGCAACAGTTGTAAAGTGTGAAAAACAGTCACAAGTCATTTTTCTCCTTGCTGTTGTAACTTCGAATGGTCACTAAATGAATCATTTCAAGTCAAGGTTCTATCTGTATGCTTAATCATTCTACCAGATCCAGCAAGGAAGACATTCTGCAGGTCCATTCTTAGATATCATATACAGGTAGTTCTCGACTTAACGAGCAATTGAAGATACGACCTACCTGAAAAAGCAGACTTATAACCCGGATCCAAAACTCCAGCAGCCATACCCCCACCACAGTCACATGACCTGCACTTCGGATGTTCAGCAACATGGCTGCATTTAGAGTTGTTTGCAGTGTCCCACAGTCACGTGACTGTGTTTTACACTGGTTTTGTTGAAAATCGGCTCTTACTTTCTGTTCCTGGCCAAACTCCACAATAGCAAACAATGGTTCGCTTACAAACTGGGTTTATTTAAGGGCCACCGCAAAGTCATAAAATGGTTTTACAATTGTTGTAACTTAACAATCATAATGAGCATGCTCCATTATAGTCGTAACTCAAGGACAACTTGTAATGGGACCTGGAATATGTGTTTCTTGGTCACAGCCCCGATCTTATGAAGCAGCCGCCTTCTTGAGATTTGAATCACCCTGGCACTATTGGTTTCTGAGAAAGCAATGAAATCCTGGATTTTTTCCTTCAGGTGCTAGAATCAGGTTGCTAATGGAGCCCAATATATGCATTTTGTTGTTGTGAGTTATCTTGAGATGCCTCAGTTATGGTATTATGGGGTAGTCCTTGATGTATGACTGCAATGGGGAGCAGAAACTCTGTTGGTTAACAAGAGGCTGTTAAATGAGTCACATCTGATTTTATTTTTTTGCCACAGTTGTTAAGCCAATCACTTGCAGTTGTTATGTGAGTCTCATGATTATTAAGCGAATCCAGCCTACCCCCCATGACTATGCTTGTTGGAAGCCAGCTGTAAAGGTTGCAAATAGAGATCACATGACCCAGGACACTGCATCTATTGCAAATGCACATCAGTTGCCAAGTGCCCATATTTTGGTCATATGACTATGGGGATATTGTAACAGTTGTAAGTGGAAGAATTGGTCATAAGTCATTTTTTTTCAATGCTATTGTAACACTCAGAAATGAATGATTGTAAGTCAAGGACAACCTGCATTATTATTATATTTAATTGTACTTTCTGTATTGTGTAATGTACACTTCCCTTTTGTACTATTTATTAATCACCTGCAGTTATTTGTTTAAGCTGTGTAGTAATATACTGTGCATTTTTTAAATAATTCTAAATGAATAAATACATCTTTCTTCAATTAGGCATTTCTGCTGTATTGCATTCTTTCCTGAAAGCTACCTCAGGCACCAAGAAAAACCCTTGACAGAAGGGATATTTTTGTCTTAGTACCTTCCACTTATTCTCTCTCTATCAAATCTGGGTGCTATTAAGTCACAGCTATTCTAGGAGTCTTTAAAACTTGGTACCATAAGGTCAAAGACATTCTTGAGCTTCACCCTCGCTTGCTTCTGCCAGCTGAAGAATTTGTCTCCACTTCCTGTCTTGAAAAGCTACTAGAAATTACAGTAGATCTTACCTTCTTGTATAATAGCTGTTTCTATTTTTTATTGGCAGATAAAGTCATGAGAATTTTATGCTATAAATAATCAAAGATTTGATTCCAGATTTTTCCCGACAACACTAAAGGTTTTAGGATTGAATGCCTGAATATATATAAAAGAAGAAAGCATGAATGAGTTGATAGAAAGGGGAAGGATGGATGAAGAAGATACAGAGGGAGCGAGGGAAGTAAGTTGGAAGCTAGCTAGATGATTGATAGATAGGTAGGTAGGTAGGTAGGTAGGTAGGTAGAGAGATAGGTAGGTATGTAGGTAGGTAGGTATATATAGAGAAAGAGAAAGAGAGATGATACATATATAGATGAGAGCGAGAGAGAGACAGCAACAGACAGTCACATAATGAAGAGATTCACAAAAATGTTACAATTTTAAAGAACAATAGATGACATGGGGAAAGTAAAGACAGCAAAATATGGAAAGACTTTAGTGTAAACTAGACATAAACAAAATTCTTTTTGTTATCTCCTCCCTTTAATTTATTTTGCTCACTTTCTACACTTTTTTGGCATACTGTCGCTTATTCAAGAAGAATTAGCGTGGTAATAGGTACACATAACAAACACATCCATATCCCTGAGAGCAACATGCATAGCAAAAGAACAAGACTTCATGATAGTTCGTTAAAAGGATTTCTTTATTACATTTACTAAATTAAAAAAACATTCCATACACATTTAATAAACTTATGACATTATATACATTATATATAATATTGTATATATAATGTATAATACATTACACATTTATTTTCTTATATCTCTTTATATGTTAACTGTGGTTTCAATTTCTCTGTCATTGGATATCTTGTAGTTCTTTCCATTTGTTTCATTTGATGTTTAAGTAGATTACCTTATGATAAAAGGACCTTACAAAACCAGTCTCTCGTTCTCTCATTCCGGATTGGGGATCTACTAACATAACATAATATTGGGAGTCTCTACTAACATAACTCTTCCTTTTCCCCCATACTCCTATCTCATCTATCACTCGAATTCCGGTATTGTATTATATTTCTGTTCTCCGGTTTGTATTTATTTGAACAAGTTTACTATGCTCTCTTTCCTTCATTTTAGTTTTTTGTCATTCTATTGATTCAATTTGTTTTCTATCCATTGATAAAAAAGGGATCAGACTTTATAATGCATTGAGTCTTCTTCATCGTTCAATTTCAGTGTCAGACAGTCCATCTCAGCACAGTCCAGAATTTTATGTATTACTTCCTCCTCCTTGGGTAGCTGTATATCTTTCCAATGGTGTGCCACAACAGTCCTTGCTGCCATTATGATATGTATCATTAAGTATATTATGCTTTTATCAATTTTCTGCATGGACATTCCTAATAAAAACAGTTCCGATTTTCTTTCTATTCTTATTCCCGTTATTTGTTCTAATCATTGTCCAATCTTATACCAACAAGCTTTACTATGTTTACATGTCCACCTGCAGCAGTAATTAGGGTATTTTTTTGACATGTTAGCCAACCTGTTTGGGGACATGTGCCACTGAAAGAACATCTTGTACAAGTTCTCCTTATATGCAGCTGCCTTTGTTATTTTGAGATTATATTCCCATAATATTTCCCATTCTGTTATTTCTACTACCCTTCCCATGTTGGACATCATGATAGTTTGAGATGCCAAGTCATTTTTTTATATATACATAACTGTTGTATTCATGAAGCATATCAAATGTGTCACATATGTTTAGCAATACAGGCAGTCCTCGACTTACATTCATTTAGTGACCACTCAAAGCTACAATGGCACTGAAAAAAGTGACTTATGACTGTTTTCACACTAAAATAATTGCAGCATCCTCATGGTCACATGATCAAAATTAGTTGTTTGGCAACTGGCGGGTATTTTTATGATGGTTGGAGTGTTCTGGGGTCATGTGATGAACTTTTGTGACCTTCTGACAAGCCAAGTAAATGAGGAAAGTAGATTCACTTAACAACTATGTTATTAATTTAACGACTGCAGTGATTACTTAACAGTCGCAAGAAAGGTTGTAAAATGGGACAAAACTCACT
>JANHFO010002304.1:135921-146590 GCA_032468095.1 Pareas carinatus | reverse complement strand
GGAAAGGAAAGGAAAGGAAAGGAAAGGAAAGGAAAGGAAAGGAAAGGAAAGGAAAGGAAAGGAAAGGAAAGGAAAATATGTCCAGTTGCCATGATTCAACTGTTAGACACTAATGTTGGTTGCTGTTATTGTTTTGTCTTGGTAGAATATGCTGGTCCTTAGTAATACTCCTTGCAGTTCAATAAATGGGGCATTTCTAATAAACATTTGTCTTAGCTCTGGGCTCCTGATATGGGCTCCAAAATATGAACAACTCTTAGCAAAGAGTTCCTGAAAACATTTCGCTTCACTCCAATAGACATCTGGATTTTTACTGCCTAGATCTGCCAGATCCTCTCTAATTTCTCATTTGATGCCTTATTGATAATCTGCTCTCTTCAGACCCTGGGTATCTGATGGTATTTGTCACTCCATTATGAATGATTTATTGGGTTACAGTATTTGACCACTTCCACTGAATGGTCTCTGAAGAAAAATTCTTGTCATGCTTTTATTGCTGACCACAGAGAGACAACATAAAAACATGAAATGAGAAAAGTTTCCTTATAACCCTACCTTCTAGCCATTACTGGAGGTTTTGAACTAATGTTATTTATTCCTATTTGGAAGTGGGGAGAAGATATTTAATTAATTTCTAATAAGAAACAAAGTACAGCATTTGCTGTTTAGTATAGAAAAGTTACTTGTAATGAACCTGGACCTTGTAGAAATACATTGAGAGTAATGCCATTATTAATTGCTTTAAAAGCCAAGTAAATACTATTCTTACAAAACGAAGTTCACGTTGCTATCAGAATGCAGTCTATTTTTTGGATGCCCTAATTAAAAAAGATCTTATTAACATGAAAAGGTTCCCATAAGGTTTTCATGGACCATCAGATTTTAAGGAATCCTTTATGCAAACTATTAGAATTTCAAGTAATTCTTGCTCACAGAACTAGAGAAACGTACAGTTGCTCTGTGTTCATACAAGTAAGTTTCAGGATTCATGAATTAGATTTTACAAAATAAAACCCAAGCACACACCAATAATTAGGAATTCTTTTTATAGTTTTGCATTATACTTTTACCCAAAAAGCTTAAGGCAAGCTTTTTTCTCTATTTCATGTTCAAAACAATCTGTGACCTAGAATGACTTGAAAGTTAGTAATTAGCCCTAAGTTACAAATGAGCTGAATGGATCTGTGGAGATTTGGATGGAAAAATATTCATACTGCCACTCAGTACTGATTCTTTTTTTGATGACATATGGCTTGAATTTCTCTGTCACACCACCATAATATGGTTCCTTTTATTTTGGAATAATATAATGATTGAACTTAGCCAATGTAATTTATAAGTCATAGTTGTGGCTTAGTGTTATGTTGCAAATTCTGCTACTGTGCTGATGCATTTTGTTAAAGACTAAAAAGTCATGGGTTATGTTCCTATACTGAATCTCAACCTAAAACCCGCCTGAAATGGATTTAGATTGGAGACTAGACAGAAATTGTCCAGCATGGTTGGGTCTAGCAATAAGGAGAATGTTCCACCGTCTTCTTCAGGGTTAAGAGGACCACTGTCTTTCACAGATAAGCAGACACCACCACATTGGCTTGACCACAATTCCCCTCTCTGGTCACCATAACCATCAAAACAGTACCTGAGTCTAATTGAGAAGGAGTCTTGCTTAACAGACTGGAGGACCTCCTTTACCTTGGAGCAACAGATCTGAAACCTAGATGGGCATGTTTTCAAGAGGGGAATATTCCCCTTAAAGCTCACGTAGGTTTGGATGATACACGGCAGTTCAAGTGCCTCATCCACAATTTTGGATGACAATTTTCACAACAAACCTGGCATTCAGCACAACAGCAAATGTCCAGTGTCCCCAAGCATCTAATAACTTAGCCTCAAGGGAAGGTCAAGAAAAGGGCTTGACCTTCTTCTGTGTAACCTGTTCAGGTTGTTGAAAAGTGCAATCACAATCTTCAGATTATGCTTTCCCAATTTCCTTAATCTTGCTCTTTGGCATTTCCAGCTTGCATTATTTTTATGCCTTAGATTCCTCTGACATATATTATGGGTACTAACTGAGCATCCAAGAGCAAAAGAAAGGTAGAGTGTAAATCCTTAGTGATTCCATACATTTTTCTGAGTCTCATTATGGGTACTGTTCATTATATTCATTTTACTCTTAGTGGAATGAGTGAACCCAAATGATTTTTTTAATGGCCAGTGGTTCATTCTTTCTGCATAGTTCTTCATTTAAATGAATTATGGTTTATTACACATACACATTTTCAGTGGCTTTTCATAATAATTTAACAGTTGCATATATCATAATCACAATACACATAATGTATTTCTCTCATGTTAAGAGAGGGGGAAAGCAATGCACACAACATCTCAAACAAATGACATATAAAATTCTGTAATCTTTAGTTCCACAAATGTACCATCATTTCTTATATCCAATCTCTTCGTTGGATGCCTTAGAGAGAAAAGAAAATATTAGGTTGTAACATATAGATTCTTTGAAATTCTTGCTTTAAATAACACTTGTGGTTAAACCCTTAGGCTCCTACCATTTCTCAGTTGAAGATTAAATAAATTCAGGAGATTTCTCTAAGAGTCCATAGATGCCTCCAGGGAAATAATTCCAGGTTCTGTTCTGCAAATGGGTGTTGAGGCACTTCCATATATAAAACACAGCAGCACAGGTTTCTCCTCAGCATTTCAATCTAGTCATTAAAATCCAGCTTGTCAGTGGAATGCATTTACAGTTAAGTCGGTTACATCTGGCTAAGGATAACATTGCAAAAGTAATGAATATTTTATTATCCCATGCTTTGCTCCCATTTCTTCTCCTAACCACTGACCTGAGTTAAATCTCCAGTTTCTGGAAGCATACAGGTAAAAGCTGTACTTGTGGCCTATCCAATTGAGGCAGCAAAAATAAAGTATAATAGATGAAAAAAACACAGTCGGTACATTGCCGGGGTTATTTTTTGTTCTCGGTGACATTTCTCAGCTTGTGAAAGAAGCATCATATCAATCTCACATTTTTTTGATGGTGGGGGGAGAAGACGCTGTGGAAAGAAACAAGATTTCCAGACCTAAACTGTCAACCTCTGCAGAGGTACTCTGTATATTAAAAACCAACACTAGGTGTGAAGACACATATTGAAATTATAAACTGAAGAATATCATAGAGAAGAGCAGTGAGAACACAGATAGTATAAATCCAAAAGATTCTCTTAGAGGTGATCCACAACTTGATCTAATAGAGTTAGATCTAAATTTAGATCTAGAACTAAAAATACGTGCCACCAACAAATTTAACTTTTAAAGAAAAGGCATGACAGAGAAAAGTTGTATGCAGAAAAGTCTGAGTTTTTTCTCAGTTAAAAACTGAAATTATTTCTAGCACACTTTAGGAATATCTAACTATTCAAAATAGATTTCATTTTGGAATTGAGATCACCATACTCAACTTCCAGAATCAATTAAAATGTATTGTTGGTGAAGAGTTGACACAAGGTAAATTGAGACTTTTCGATCATTTTGTACGTCATTATCCTACAAAGAAATGTTTTCCACCATTGAATTAAGTTATTTGATGGTGGTTGGGGGGGGGGAAATGCAGAATTGTGTGTGTGTGAAGCAACTTTTGTGTTTTCCCAAAGGTCTTATAGAATCAGAAGTTCTTTGACTGATTATAAGTTGAGGTGGTCTATTCCTTTCATTGTAAGATAATACTTCCCTGCCTGAACTCAGCTTTGGATACTGGACTTTGGGTTCATAAAATACATATTTTGCAATCCTCAGGTTTCTGAATATCTTTTGGGATACAGGATTATGTCAAAGAAACACTGGGTTTATTTATTATTTATTATTTAGACTTATATACCGCTTAACGGTGCTTTACAGCACTCTCTAAGCAGTTTACACAGTCAGCGCCCCCAACAATCTGGGTTCTCATTTTACCAACCTCGGAAGGCTGGAAGGCTTAGTCAGCCTTGAGCCAGTAAGAATCAAACTGCTGAACTTCGATGGCTAATGGCAGATGGCAGTCAGCGGAAATAACCTGCAGTGCTGCTTTTAACCACTGCACCATCCAGGTTGACTTAGAGGTTGGCATAGCAACCTCATAAAAAATGTCAAGAATGTGATTTTTCTTCCCTTAATTCTATTGACATTCATTTGTCACATCTGACTTCTTTTGTACAACTTTGTTTGGTCTGATCACAGGAATAGATATAGTAAAGGTAAAGGTAATATGAAAAAAACTTGTTTGTTTTCTATAATGTAGGAGACATCATTTTTCAAAGATCCTGGAGTGTTCCCTGCAGATTTCAGTAACAGGAAGTTTGTGTAAGACAACTCCTAGAGAAACCATGCACAGCAATTGCATTTTCCTTTCTCTTATTTTTTTGGAGAACAGGGGAATGCTGTTGCTGAGACAAATTTGAAAAATCAAGTTCCAGCTGAGGGAAGCTTAGAACTGCTTCTAGCGAGAAAAGTTTCATTATGAGCTCCCCAGGCAAAGGCATACAACAGTTGGCGTTGGATTTGCAGGAGTCCCAAGTTGAACTTTCCTGCTGAAATTTGCACCTGCAAATGCAAAGGAGCTGTTGATTCCAATGGCTTCATGTCTGGCCATAAAATAACAAAGAACAAATGCTGTCAACAACAGGATTGCACCCATAAGGAAGCCTTGCCCCCGTTCTCACAGCCATCTTATAGGACAGTCGTAATATGCACTGACATACTGTCACCACATATCATCATCATCACCACCATCATTCTTATGGGTCTTCCATAGGAACCACCAATCATAAGCAAGAAATAATTCAGCAAATTGTAAGACTCAGATGGATGATATCTCCCTGACCTCATTGTTTTCCCGGTATGGGCAATCATACTTTACTGGTTCAAAAGTGGTTGGGGGCGGTTTACACATATCAACGCAAGCCTGGCCATGCAATTTTTCTACTGAGCTTTAATTTCTTTAAGTAATGTCATGTTCCTACTGATTACTTGGAAACATCAGTATCTTTCTCCCCCTCTTGTCTTTGTTGCCTTCTGTAATGGTCAGAAGGAATAACACTGAGGAGCAAGAGAAGAACCCACAACGAAGACCATGGTCAGATAATAGAAATCTAAGTCCAGGATGGAAATGTAATGTGAGAAAGCATCTCAGACAGAACTCTCTCTAGGTCTCACAAAAATAAGGGGATGGAGGGGAAACGTATTCAAATTTGCAAAATTTTGTTACTCTAACTTTATAATAAAGTTAACATTAGCATTCATAACTTTGGTTTCCTAGTCTAGTCCACCTTGAACCATTGTCATCTTCCATGAACTTTTTTTTGAGATGCTTGCCTTCAAGGAGAAAGCGTTATCTACATGAAATCTGAATTCACTGTGCTTTGTGACAGACGTATCATGAATTACTTGATTTGGGTGTTCTTCTATATTTCTAATAGGCAGTTTTCTGAAGGATCAATTCCTACACATATAAGCAACTAGTGTACCAATGGTTAGGGCAAGTGATAACTGGTTAGGCAGGATCTGCAAATCACTGGACATTTTCATGAACAGGTAGACCAGTGAACACTTCACCTTTCCTCGTGGACTAGTAGAACAGTGGATACTTCTTTTCCCGCCCCACTCCCTAGATAAAACTGCTAGTTTCTCCTTCCAGCCCAAATAGCAAGAAGAATGATAAAATTATGGTGCATTTTTCTGTTCTGCTGGTCCAGGGTGAAGATTATAAAAGATCAAATACGAAGGCATCTCAAAGAGAGAACAGGGCTCATAAAAAGAAATGAAAGTCACATGCCCTGAAATACCCATTCCTAGAAATGGAAAATACTTTCTCAGTTCAATTGGAGGCATAAAAAGGTAAAGAAGCAGGGAGATCCAACAATTAGGAGCCATAGTGACTGCTAAGTTCTCAGTTCAGTCCAGACAACAAAGACATGGTCGTAAAAACAGGAACAATTTATTAACAGATGAAGTAGTAACAATTACATTGCAAGACTCAAAGTAAGCTGTGTAACAGCCATATATATAGTGCTTGGAACCTAAGTTCCCAACCAATAAGAACCCCCCATAGTTCCCGCTCATTGTCCGGGTTGCAGACGAAATGTTTGGCCTCCTCTGTATTTACCAACGGTAGTATGACTAAGCAGGAAACCTCAATACATAACAGTGACTCTACTTGGATAAAATATATTGCCAAGATTGTTGTCAAAACAGATTGGCAGATTGAAATCTGGTACCAATTCTTTAACAATTATTATGTGAAGGAACTCTTATTTTCTTTCCAAAATTTAAGAAAGGGCCAAATTAACCATTTTCTAAATGAATTCTGAGCATTCTTCTAAAATGATTCTAGTCAGCCTCAACAACTTTTAGATGTGTGGACCAATTCCCATGCTGGCTAGCAAATTCTGGGAGTCCACATTTCCTAAAGTTGCTGAGATGGAGAAATTCCATTTTAGAAGATCTCTCTCTTTTTTTTAAAGCTTTCTTCCTAAAGAGGTAGCATGTGTTGAATGATACGTACAAGCAATTTCACATTGGATTGGATGACCTTTCTTGTCATCTTGCAGTGACTGAACTGTCCAGGTGAAAATTTTAGGTAGTGATATACTGTTCATTGCTGCCTTCTCTGCCATGGCTCAGTCAGATTTTGTGGATCATGGTACCAACATGAAAGAATCTATAGTCGTATTTGTTAGCTTGTTGCAGGAAAAGTGACACTTTGGAGTCACCTTAAAAGCTAACAGAATTTGTTTTGACATGAAAGGAGTCTTTGAAGTACTCAAAAGACTTTTGAGGTAGATCTATTTGAAGATGCCTTTTATTTGCAGGGTTGTTTACTGTGTTCAGTCCAAGATAGTTAAAAGATGAACACACACAAGAAGAGTGCAGGGACCTTGAAGCTGCCCATTAAAGGTTAGCACTTGGACAGCAAATTGAGCAACACATGAGATACACAATCTTCCTTGCTGTGGTGAGATGCACTGTCTTTCCATATCAATTATCCTTACTCTTCTATGAATGAAAATTTCATGCAGCGCAAATTTGCATACTCTTTTGCTCTCTCCTGGTGATGTTTTCCTTTTTTTCCCTTTCTCTTTCTTTGTGGCATGAGAAACCTAACAGCTACAGTAGATAAGCTACATCTTTGTCTGAAACCCATACATTTCTTTGCAAAGAAGTGGCATACATTGTTCGAATTCAGAAATCATAAAAGACATGGGAAAAGCTGATGGATGGTCCAGACTAGAGGTCTTTCAAAATACAGCACCAGAGCTAATCTAAGGATTGGCAGTAGTCCATCATGTTGCCATAATCTTGGATTTCTGCACCTTTTCTGTGCCTGCTACTTGTTAACCTCTAGCTCAGCTTTGACATCCAGAGCAATCGTGTTATAAGGTTGTTGATTTTCCATTAATGAGAATTCTCACTTCATCTCACCTCTAGGCTCCTTGACTCTCCCTTTTCACTGATGAAGTGAAAACTCCATGATGCTTCATCATGGTGGCATAATATTTTCCAAATGGAGTGTCTCTCCTCATCCTATTGGTCAAGATATCATACTATCTAGAAATATATTGTCACACTTTTAACCAGCATTCTTTTGTTTTCTCAGATCAAAACTGGAGTGAGACGATGGAAAGAATGATGTGGATGTTGACTGAAGATAATGTTCCCTATGGCCAAATCATTGCAAAAATGATGAGCATGCTTGCAAGGAAAAAGAAAGGGAGGAACACTTACATTAAATCTTCTCTTCCCTTCAGCTCAGGAACCAAAAGAAATACTTGGAGCAATGGATGAGGAATACAGAATAACAGAGTTGGAAGGGACCTTGGAGATCTTCTAGTTCAGACAAATGTCTGTTCAATCTCTTCTTAAAAGCCTCCAGTGATGGAGCACCCATAACTTCTGGAGGCAAACAATTCCGCTGATTGATTGTTCTCACTGACGGGAAATTTCTCCTTAATTCTAGGTTGGTTCTCTCTTTGAGAACCTTCCATCCATAAAGAAGGTCTCCACTCTTCTGTCATTTGCTGTGTTAAATGGCAAAAGAATTGTTCTTATTTCCTATAGGTGATCAGGGCAAATTACCAAATAAGCTTTCAAATCCACTTAAATGAGTTTTTCATGGAATCAGCCAGTCAGCCCATAAAGAAAACTCACAGTAGTCAAATGCTGTTATCTGCTGATTATTCGAATGCTTGTTTCCTTCACTAACTTTCCAGAGGTAAATGCTACACTGTTAAATTCAAACACTGTTTTCATTTCTTCAGCTATCATGATCTCCAGTAATCTTCTTGGTCATTGTTTACACTGACCGTATCTAATACATTAACTGTACTATGTAAGGTCATGGCTATGTTATGTACATTTACATGGATATAACTGTAAGATTAAGTCTAAAATTGAGCACACTGCCACATCCCTTTTTTCCCTTGCTCCCCACATGGTACTTTAGCCTGTGTGTTAATTATGCCTTTTCACTTGATCTTGAAATAAAATGACATTTAAGTACAACATCTAGTCAAGGAGTACTTCAGTAGTGCCTGTTGATTTCAATTAGATACAAGTAGCATCTACTCTGAGAACAGCGGTTCCTCCTACAAAGGCAGTCTAGGGAAGGATTTCTAGGGTGTGCACCTGTTCATACTCAAAGGCAAAGTAAAAAGTCAGCAATTAATATTTCAGGAGCAAAATACAAAGCCTGGTCAGCACAATTGCAATTAAGAAAGAAGTCATCTCTTTTACAGATGCTTTCATTTTTCTGCCCCCATTTTGCTTATGGGCCTTTATCACAAGATCTTTTTAAATCCTACCCAGGGATTTTTCTTCAAAATATCATGGGAAAAAGAAATAAAATTCTATAGCAAATAGCAATGAATATTTTATTTGCATTCATTAAGGTCTGAACTATAATGATGCATGAATCATTATAGTCCAGTGCATGAATCCTGAAACAGTTCCTGTCAGGTAGGAAAAAATGCCACAGGAGAACTTTGTCAATATAAATGTATCCTTTATTATTATTATTTTTCACATGCACTTGAGAATATGTTACCACTATCATAAAGAAAAATGTGCTGAATCTACTTTGTTTCTTTCCAATTAGAAAAGAAGACGGTCTTTTCCTTCAGTTTCCTTCCTCTTTCCTATACAGGCAATCCTTGACTTACAACTGTAATTGAGTCTAGAATTATGGTCATAAGTCATGGCAGCCATTAAGTGGATTACTACATGATTGTGCCCCCAAAACAAACATTTTTGCAGTGGTCATTAAATGAATCACACCAATCGTTAATCAAATCCACTTTATGCAATGGATATGTTTTGCTATAAACTGGAAGGAGGCACTGTTTTCTGGCAAAAAATAACAATCATAAATCATGGTCAAATGACAATAGGATGCTGCATAAGGGGGGTCAATTGCCAAAAGTTAAAAATGTGGTCATGTGACCAGGGGGAACTTCAATATCAGTGGGGAGGTCCTTCATGACTTCTAATGGTTGCTAAGCAACTGGTGTAAATCAAGAATTACTACTTTTGTACCATTGTACAGACTAGGCATTTTGACTTGCCCTGCCAAGAAAAAATGTCCAACTTCATAATAAAATGATATTACAGGACTACACAGATAAACAAAATCATCCTGGCAAAACGGTATTTGGATGTGCACTGAGTCCTGGGCCTTCAGTGTAATTTCTTCAAGTGTTTGGTGCAGATGTTTTGCAAAAGTAGTGTGATTTTTTTCACACTAGTGTGAAGGAGTACAGGAGAGAATGCAAGACAAAGTGAAAACATCACACACAGATGTCAAAAATAGAACAACTGATATGCCGTCTGTCTTTAGTTTTTCTTTGTTTGAAATATGGCTAACCATCATAGTAGCCTTAGCCCCGAGTGGCTAACAAAACAACCATCAAAATATCCCCAAACATCCCCAAACCACCAAACATAGGGGAGGAAACCTTGTCCAACATCTTAACTACTCCGTTCCACTTGTTTTGATTCCACCTATGATATCTTTCCCCAACAGATTATTTTCAAGAGAATTCAGCCTTTGAATAAAAAATGGTTGCCCATCTATGAAATAAAAGCAGCTTCTAAAGCAATATTACTGATTTGCAGTAAGGGTTTATCTCAATGGCATTTAGAATGTCAGTATGAACTAGCCTGAGGATGTTCCTCTATAAATAAAAAACAGCTGCACAATTCTGTGCATAAAAGCACAACTTGGTTTCTTTTCGACTTTTAGATGAGAAAAACTACTTTAAAAATCCATAACTGGAGAACCTTATTCTCAAGTGATGCACCGCAAGCTCATCCTTAGATTACTTATAGAAATTGAGTTAGCAAGCTTTATTTCGACCACACTTGGAATACTTTATCCAGTTTTGATCGCCCCACGTAAAAAAGATATTGAGACTTTAGAAAGACTACAAAGAGGAGCAACAAAGATGATTAGGGAACTGGAGGCGAAAACATAGAGAACGGTTGCTGGAATTGGGTATGTCTAGTTTAATAGACTTGGACTCTGAATGGCATGATCCTGGCGAGATGACAAGTCTTGAGAATTTTGTATGGGTTGAGTTTGATCCTGTTGCCCCTGATGACATGGACAGGTTGTTGGGGCGGC
>JANHFO010002304.1:110630-124415 GCA_032468095.1 Pareas carinatus | reverse complement strand
ACACCGTAGCATGTTATAAAAACCAAAACAGTATCTATTTTCCATGAGAAGCTGTTTGTACTTTATAACTGATTCTAAAATATTACTGTAAAAGTTTCACTATTGTAATTCATCTTGACCTTACACCATTTATAACTTTCTAAGAACCGTTTGTTTACTTTTTGTGTTTATTTCAGTTTCTTTACATTCTTAAGCTTATGATTAAATAAATAAATAAAATAAATAAATAAATAAATAAATTATTTATTTAAGCTTATGATTAATTTTTTATTTGGTTCAAGGCTGAAGGCAGACTCGGTGTTTTCAAACTTGGCATTCAGAAGGTCACAATTTTCAATCGTAATTAAAAAATTAGGCTTGTAAATTTAGTTTAAAAAAATCTAAAAATCTCTGCCACTATTGAGCAATTGGCTAATCCTGCTGTCTTCTGGCACTCAAATCCAACAAAAACTGCTATCCTATGATCTCCTTGTGAAGAGCAGTTGTCTAGCGTGTATGTGGGCCATCTCTTTTCCTATCCATATGCAGCAAGGTTCCAAAGATCTCTGATACCTTGGTATTTTGCTGCAGTCAACAATTCTATGCCACAGCTTACCATACCTCTTCTGGAAATCCAAAAATGGAGCATTTCAAAGATGAAAACCCTCATTCATTAAGGAAATATTGATATTTTATCCACTGGATTGTTGTCTATCTATAATGGTATATGTGGATGACCTGGGGAATGAATGGAATTGATCTTGCCTAGGAAAAAATCAGAGAGAAGAAGTAGGAGCACCCAGCTGCTTAACCCTCAGAGAAAGAAACTTAGGAAGGACCTGTCCTGATGAATCAAAGAGTTAAAAGTGGTGACAGGAGGTTTTGTGACTTCAATCATGCAAGATTCTGTTAACATTGCCTTAGAATAAAGTAGAATTAGCTCAACTTATCTTGTTTCCTGTCTGGTTTATGTGGAAGAACTGACAATAATATTTAAATGCATTTATGAAAACAACAAAAAATAGATCTGTTTCATTCATTAACTTTATATGATAAAATGTATTCAGTATTAGCAATAGATAAAATTTGGAACACTTTGCTTATGAATATAGAAAGATAACTAACCTAGCAATAAATTAAGCTTTTACTTCAGTCAATGTTTATTCAGATGTCACTAACACAAATGATATCATTTATTTAGGAAAGATGTGTAAATCTCCATGTGGATTATTCCTAAACGTCTGAATGATAGTTATGATTCATAGTCATCATTTTAGCTTGTGGGACTATTACTTTACAGCTCCTCTGCCACTTCATACATTACTGTCTAGTTTATGGGTCCCACACTGATCTGGATTTTAGAAAATCTATATGGAAATACTATTCCAACAGGCAGTCAGAATAAAGAATATTAAAACAGTTGAATCAGCAATGTTAGCAAAGGTTGTGTGCAATTCTGCAATTTTACTGCAAATCCAATAGAAGCCACTACTTGTCTGTTTAAAGATGTGAGAAAAATACTGAATAAGAAGTCATGTGATTTGAGGGAATTCAAATTTACATCCACCCTCACTGTGAAAGCTCACTCTGTGACTTTGGACTAGTCAAGATTATATTAATGTGAAAAAAAATAATGGAGAAAAAAATGCTATATATGTTTTAAACCACTGGAGGAAAGGAAGGGCATCAATCTAACAATTAAAGAGAACAACAACAGCAGAGAATGAGCTGTGTGTTAAAGTGGTGTCAACAATACTATTGCCTGGGAATAAAAACATTTATTTCTGCAGAAGTGCCAACATATAAATGGCACATTTTTTATTTCTTTTTATGTTGTTCTCAAAGAAATTGTTCCTGTAATAATAGGATAATAAGTCGGAGGTGATCTGTCTTCCTCTCTCGCGGCAGCACTGTTTTGATGGAATTGCTCTTAGTATGACTGAAGCTTTATCAAGCAGCTTTTATGCTCATTTAAGCTTTTCTAATAGTATTTTTGTGAGCCCTTTAGTTCTTCTTTAAGCTTGCCTCTTTTCTTGCAACATTTGCATTATCAGTGCACTGAGGCTGTTGCCTAGTTTGGTAATGAAATGTCTACAAGAAAACCACCAAGCTCAGAGAATACCAAGGACCCCACAGTTCAACCCCAAACTACAAATATTCTCTTCAATAGAATTTTTATTATTGATTTTTGAACCATTTTGAATATTTAGTGATTATTTGTTTCATTAAAATGATAAAAACAAGTGAAATCCATGGCAATAAAGTCGCATGAGATCTGAAATTTTGCATTTTCTGAGGAGACAGAAATTTACATTTTTATGCCTTTGAGTCAGTGTTGATCCCTGGTGACTGCCTGGACAAGTCCCTTCAATTTTCTTGGCAAGGTTTCAAAAATAGCTTACCACTGCCTTCTTCCTAGGGCTGAGAGATACTGGCTGGCCCAATGTCAGCTAGTTGGCTTTGTGCCTAAAGAGGAGCTAGAACTCCCAGTCTTCCAGTCTCTGGTCTGTTGCCTTATCCATTACACAAAACTGGCACTCAAGAAATTCAAAAGGGGTGCATATATTAGATTGATGTACACAGTAAAATAGCACAAGTTTTTAGCACACAGCGGCAGGTTTTTATTTATTAAGTATTGTTTTAGTTGGCAACTTAACTAGATGGCCTTTTCATTATTTTCTAAAGCTTGTGTCACACTGCTAGTACATTAAATACAAGTTGCCTTGCCTGCCAGTAAATTTTCTTTGCATTGCTGCTTAGCAAATTTGTATTTATGAATGTTCAGTGATCAGATCCTGGACTCTTCTCTGTTTGATTTTCTGTGTGTAAACACTGATTTTTGCATATATAACGCAAAACTATACATTTAGCATTTATTCCTGATGTAAGCCTAATTAATGATTAGGTGACTACTGATTTTACAGAAATTTGGCAGAAAATCAAGTGATTGAAGGAACTCAATTCAGACTTGGAAATATAACCAATCACTTGCTTTGTAATTCTTTTGAGTTCTATATTTGTATTTACTCGGATGTAGTCAGTGTTTATTATATTTCCCATCTTTTGTGGTGATTCTTTCCATTTGTAACTTTTGGCTTTCCATTTCCATTTATATATGAAAGTATTTCATTTCAATTTCCTCCTCCTGAATGCAAGTCAAACTAAAGAAATTGTCTGCGATAGTTCATTTATTTATCAGTTCAATTTATTAGTGCTCCGTTCATGCTATACCAGCTTTTGCTTATTTTCATACTGTGGAGCTGATATAATTTAATGGCTCTCAGTGATCATTCTTTGAAGCCAAACTTGGCCATTGATTGTGCAGAGATGGATTTTTCTATTAAGGGTTACTTGTGTCTTCCTATCCATTAAAGTACCATTTTTATTCCCAGGATTTTTCAGTTGATGGATGAAGAGAGAAAAACATTTGTTTGGTTGTTAAATATATTGCCTTTCTGCTTACTGTGGAGGACAGCGGTGTCTTTCCCACTGAAATAACCATTAAGAGAATATACTCTAGGTCCTCAACTGTCTACTCCAGATATGAGTTGCAATATGCTTTCTTAGTGCTATGTGTATATTAATGTATCTCCAACAGATTTTCAAAAAAATGCATTAAATCTTTTGCATTACAATTTTCATCATGATGACTAGTGACCAACTTGGCTGGGTCTGATGGGATTGCCATCCAAAACATCGGAAGTCACAATATTAAGAAATTCTGTTTATAGTAACACACTAGTACGAGGAGACCCTTTACAGTCCTGAGTGTGTGCTACCACTTGAAACAACCACTATTAAAAAGACACATAATTATTTTATGCTGTAAAATGGTTCTGTGTTCAGGCCTGATGGAGTCTGAATTCCACACAATCTTTCTTTTAAACAATTATTTCCTTTTTTTGCATTCTTTTCTGTAGCAATTGATTTAAGTGGAAGTCACAGATCCATGATAGATTACGTGATAGGCTTTTGAAACTGGCCTTGATTAAATAAATAAATAGATAAAGATTGAGGTGTAATTATGAGCCATCAAATATGTAATTTTATTTTGCCTAGCTCTTCAATAATGTAAGCTCGCAAGTCAAAGCAAAATATCAGCAAAATGAAGAAACTCATTTTGAGTGAAGCAAAGAAAAGATTTCAAAATAAAATTAACCTGTCTTTGTCTGGAATCCTGATGATTGAGACAATTAATAATAGGATTGAAATGGGACAGACTTTTTTCAAGCTTTTTAGGTGAATTTAGTCAACATTTCCCTCAATTTTTATTCATTTCAACCACAAAGGTATAAAGAACAACGGTTTCTGAAACATTTCTCAGCCATTCTCCCTACTGCGGGCTGAAACATCTTTTCATGCTGGTTGACCAAACTGCAGTCCACTGTTTTATGTACCTAGGTCATTTCCACACAATCTTTGCACGTATTATTTTAAACTTTATTTCCTTTGTTTTTAAAACTTTTGGGTCAATGTATGGAGAGCCTTTACTATTGTTGTCCTTGGGCTAAGGAAGTAGTCCTCATTTGATACCTTTGACAACTTGAATGGCATCTTTGGCTTCATTCTTCACCCCTATAGCATTTGTACCACCCCTGAAGCCAAGTCTACAAGAAGTGTGATTCCACACTGTTGTCTCTGTATGTCAAATAAGCTAATTTAGTTGCAGCTCAGTCATTTGTCTGGAATTATATCAGGGATTCCCATTTGATCTGGATGAGCTGATTTCTTATTGGCTTGATGATAAATCTAAAGCATGTGAATAGATGGTTGTTAATTGATTATTACCTTGTCACTTTGCTTCCTAGCTCTCTGACTCAAGTCAGCCTGTTCCCCTTCCCTCTTGGGATTCAGATGGTGATGTATCCTACAACGACACTATTATGTGCAGGATTCAATCTAGATCAGTCACTGGGACCAGAGGTTTTGTCTTCAGAGCTTTCGGACTCATGCTGAAGCCCACCTTCAGGAAACTTCTCTCTAGCAGAGTTTGTGCTGTACTGTGTGTGGTATTTATAATGCCTATTGTGTGCAACTTTTTAGATGTTGATTGGGGTTTGTTGATGGCTGGCTTTTAAGTCATTAGCTATCATTTGCATGTGTTGCCCAACCCTTGCCTTCTAAGTACTTGATAGACTGGTGGTAAATCAGCACTTCTGTTGATTGATGAGGGTCACACATTCAATTTTGCAGCTACTAAGTTTGCTGGATAAACAGGAACAAAACAGCCAGGAAAGCGATTGAAGCCTGGGAAACAGGACCCTCATTTCCTGAATTTTGTGAAGATAAATTGGAAAACTGGGCTGCCTCTCAGATTTTTTGGAAAGAAAAAATTTAACTTTTGAAGGAATGAACAATAGCTCAAGGAGCAGAAACATTTTTGCCTGCTATAGATACTTAAAATGTACAGCCCAGTTTTAAGAACATTGCTGTTCCATTTAAGATGTAACGGCATCTGTTTCTCCTTTGTGTGGACATACAAAGGAGCATTGCAAACCATCATTTTGTTGAAAGCACTAGATCTTGCAGGAAAGCTGAACTTCCAAAGTTCAGAAAGACTGAGACACAGTAGTTGCTTGAAAAACCTTTCCCATATTTGGACTTCCCCACACCCCAGTAATTTATAAAACCCATTGCCACTTGCAATGAATTATGGCAATAAATTTTAGCAGCATCTTTCCCCCAAGATTGCTTTTATTAGAACTATTTTTGCAGGAGTACGTGGCCGTATATGCGCTCCCCGACACACATTCACATTCTTCTCCATATTAATATTAAAATATAATAATAAAATCATAAATATTAATGATTTAGATCAAGTGAAGTGTTAGGCCATGGTTCATTACTTCCCTACATTCTGTCCTCACAATGTTATATGCAGATAACCCAAATGACTTCATAAAAATGGAGCACATGCTGTTAAGCAGTGATTAATTCTTGCAGGTCCATGTGATGCACAGCTTTTTTTAAGGTTGCCAAAGTGATAGATGGTAGACTACATACTTCAACTAGCTCAGCAAAAGGCTATAGGGAAATATCAGGAATATATCTGCAGGGAACAACCGTTGGGAATGAAGTCACCTTGAGGTGAAGATGAGGATGAATATATACAACAGCCATGACCCAAATTTGTGTGTTTTAAGAAAGAATAGATGCAGTTGCTCAGAAATGCATTTTGTAATGGATTCTTTCTTTTATATGGTGCATTTGTTATTCTAACAATGTGTTTAAGAAAGGATGTACCTCTTTTTTTCAGGAGAGCACAAGCATTTAGAAAAGAACACCTCCCTCCCTCTCCCCTTTTCTCCCGCACAAGGCTTACATTGTCTTTTTATGTTTGTCATATTTTATGCATCAGAAAATGAGTTCCTTTGAAGGATACAAACCAATAGCCAGTTCAATCAAGAGCAAAGTGTGAACTGAATGCATTAAGAAAGCCAAGTATGTTACTATAGCAATTTAAATTATTCAGTGATGCGCTCCAGTTTTAAATGAGCTAGTCAAAATGATACGGTGATGTCAGCTCCAGTAGTTTGACCAAAATAGTCAAAAATAGCCTTGATGTGTAGCGCCTACTAAGGGTGGTCCAACATATATGAAATAGATTTTCTCTATAAAGGAGTAGATCTCAATTTTTAAGGGTCAAAATTTATTTCATGTTTGGTGTAGCAGATTCCTACTATAATAGATAGAAACAAAACTCTTGAGATAAGGAGTCTCTGTGGGTTTTACTTCGCTAGTCATAGTCAACTTTAGAGGCGCTGCTCATCTTCATTTCTTTAAGTCATTGAGCCAGTGCTGTCCGAAGATGTTTCCACGGTCATGTGGCTAGCATGACAGCTTACCTCAGCACAATGTGTATGGAGAAACACAGAATGCTGCTACCTTTACACTGAAGTGGTATCTATTTATCTATTTGCATTTACATGTTTTTGAACTACTCGGTTGGCAGGAGCTGAGGCAAGTGGCAGGACTTCACTTCAGCACATGATGGTAAGAGAAGTTCTGAGAACTGAAGAAGCTTCTTGGATGAGAAGAGAAACATTCTCATGGGAAAAAACCAAAAAAGTCTAGGTGCCTTTTGAAAAGGCAATGGCGACCTGGATGACTGAGAATCTTCATAGATAAATGAGCTGAAAATTTGTGTAACTGTGTTCGACTGTTTCCTTGCTTATCCTAGTTGTCTTGCACATAGACTGGCTACAAAACACATAATTTTGACATTCCCTAAAGTAGGGGTCCCCAAAATGTCTGGGGTGGTGGTCAGGCACAGAGGGGTGGGTATGCGCATGTGTGTGTGTGTGTGCCAATTGCAATGCATGCAAGTGGGGCGCTGTAGTTGCGTAGGGCTAAGGGCAGCAGGCTGCAGCCATTGCCCAGTGCTCAGGGGAGTGGGGCTGCATGCATGCACACTGGTGTGCACATGATAGACCACCACTCACACAGCCCGGTTGCAACTACCCGGTAGTAGACTGCATCTCACAGATTGGGGACCCCTGCCCTAAAGCAAGGAATTGTTTCATTTCCCCCTCAACAGTATCAACAACACTGGTTGCAGATATTCTTCCTGCACCACTACCTGAATCTCTTTCCTTGTTAGAAGGAAGACATGCAAATTCTGGTGCTATTTGGGAGTGGAGAGGAAGCTGCAAACCTTTCTCTGCATTGGACAAGTGACCACTACTAAACTGCTAATTGAACCTCATATCCCAGCTCAACAGGGATAGTTTACTCAAGAGTCAGCAGTTTTAAAGAAGTTTCTGAATCTCAGTTGAAAAAAAAAGAATTTATTTGCCCTTCATCTGCCACATCTGCACCATTTTTGTAAAAAAGAAAAATAAGTATTTTTAAAAAAATATCGGTTGAATTTCTACCTGTTAGAGTACACTATCTGCTTCCTCTTGTTTTGGATCTGTTGAGCATCTTTATAAAGCAAGATTTTCATTTAATTGGATTTGAGAAGAGCTTACAATTTAATTCAGATGAAGTAGAGCCATGAATATTTAACAGCTTTTGACACTCGTTATGGCAAGTTTGACTATACAATAATGCCTTTGATCTAGTTAATTACTCTACAGTCCTTTCCAAATTTGTGAACAAGATAATTTCAGATATTCTGAACAATATGTTGCAGTTTACCTAGATGACATCTCAATTTTTTTCAGAAGATCTTTCTCTGCTTTTTACTCTCACTAGATGTGTGTTAGACAACCTACACAAATGTTCTATGCTAATTATGAAGTATGTGATTGATATTCTTGCCTTGGATCTTTTGAATGATCAAATATCTAGAGAAAGGAGGAAGATGAATTCAACAATGGTACAACCTATTCTCATATAGCAGCCATCTAGAAATGTTAAAAATGCCCAACTTTTGAAGAGGGCGGGCAGGATTCCTGGTTTTGCTGAGTGCATAAGATCACTCAACTCCTGGGGAAATGGTCTTAATTTAATTGATCTATTCTAAAGGAAATAGCCTTTTCAGGGTTGATTTTCACCCGCCACCCCCAAGTCTCTGCTCTGCCATCCAGATCTTAGTCACTTATTTATTTTATAAAGTGATGCCTCAAACTCTGTTTTGAACACTGTTCTTCAGCCTTTGGGGATAGAGGGGAGACCTATTGCCCTGCATATTTTATTCTAGCCTCCATTCCAGCTGAACAGAAATAAAGAGCCGTGAGCAATAAGAGTAGCATTCAACAATGAAGCTATTTCTTAAGCGAAGAAGTCCACTCATTGAAGGTGGAGGCAGATCACAAGAATTTCGAAGATTTGGTCCCTCATCCTATGTATGATCCGCTGAGTGCAATTTTTCTATTTTACTCTGTTATTATGTTCCTAGCTCACAAAAATTAATTCCCAGGTTTCTGTCATGCAAACCTGTATAAGATATTCTTGTCGATCCCTTTCTTCCACAATCTTGAATCCTGGATCCCTGCCTGAAATACATCATCCAAGAAATGTGACTTTGTCATGGCTAAATAGTCTACACATTCTGACTGTTGGACTTCTCAAGCATTTCCCAATAAGATGAAGCAGCATGAACACTGCTATCTATGTTAAGCCTGATAGTTTGTTCCAGTCATTCCTCTCTGAATCTGGGACTCACCAGACATCCAGGAGCCGAAGTCTGAGGGTCCCCCACCCCCGTGGTTTGCCCTAGAAGAGAATTTAAGTAATGCTAAAAGCTGATTGGTTAACGTGCACCTAAGCGCGCCAACTATAAAATACGGCAGCGGGAGTTTTGCCGCTGCTGGTGTTCTGCCTGTTTGGTTAAGAATAAACGCTTGTTGTTGAAACCTACGCTCCAGCCCTATTTGTTCCACGTTGCTACACTCTCCCCTTGAGTTTCTTTTATTAGTGATATCTCAGACATGCATAGATTTATAACCTTCTAGTGGTAGTTGTTTGATTTATTAAGGTGGCTCATTTTATTCCATGTAAAGGACAACCTTCCACTCCAGAAACTATGCATAGGTTTCTTGGTAACCTTTTCAGATTTGATTGCATCTTGGTTTTTGAAAGCTCTTTTTCAGTTACTAGACATTCATATTCATCTGTTATCGTCTCATGCAGGCAACCATGGAGATTACCTTGGAAAATATCTCCAGAAGCTGTTAAGACAACAACAGGTGTAGAGGCATGTGTTATGTTTAGGGAGGTTAGGAAAATATTAGAAAGAGCTTCAGATTTGCTCCTCACAGACTCTCTAGAGCATAGGAAGAAGAGAAAGCATAACACATACAGACTTACATACTATGCTTTAGTCTATCTCAATAAAACATAATTCTTGTTCTCCTAGGGAATCATTTTCCATAAAGCTGACATCTCATCACCAGGAGTCAAACGAGTAGACAAAAAAGTGATACTGGATCAATATTTGCCTTTGTTATGTATGCTATGAACATGACAATTGGCCTAATCAGTTGTCATTTGAAGAATTTGCTCATAACAACTCTGCATTCCTGTACTGGGCATATCTCCTTCATAGAATGTCTATAGCCCATGTGGTATATCCTGTCTCTGCAGTTTCTCTGGCAGTGGATTTTTTTTTCCCAAGAAAGGAAATTGGCATAGCTCTGCTTAAGGGAACAACCAAATTTGCCCTAGGCTGCATATAAATAGGCAGCAGATGCTGTCTTGGTGTGATTTTCCCATTTTTAACTTTTGTCCCATCCATCAAAGAGACTGCATTCAAAGTTTATTGGCCACTTCCCTGTGACCATTCAGATTAGCCCAGTGGCCTTTCACTTGCAACTACTATATGAAAATACATCTGATATTTCTCTGCTTATTTCTTGGATGGGAGGGGCCTTCCTGGCCTTTGCATTCTGCAGTTCTACCCCACCCCCACCCCTACTGTTAGACAAAGAAGAGGTAGAGCATGATTCATTTTGCACTTGGCCTTTACTAGCTATATGTCCATATTATCTCTTAAAGCAAGAATTATAAATGACTTTAATGTCTTAATTCATCTCACTTAAGTCTTCAGGTACTCAGGTTTCTTCTTCCTGAATCTGTTGCCTAGCTTGAATTTAATGAACTCCTCGCCCACTGACAAAGCGCTTGATAATGTTCTGTAACTTCTTAAAATATTGTCAGAAGTAAAATGAAGCTCCCTATACTCTATTATGTATGCACCAAAGAATCATGAACACATTCAACTGTCCATTTAAATTAAAAGTCTTTTAGCTCTAATTTATCAAATTATTCCACAAAGTAGGACTAAATATATGTTCCCTGCCTATCTGAAAATCAAGAGTTCTCAAATAAACAGAAGTTCTTTCCCATCATCTCTTAATTGTCACTTGCTGTAGATGTCAAACTAAGAGAAGCAGAATCTAATTTCCTTGTTTGATTCACCATGAAATTAAACTGAACTGACAATTTTTATTTTCACCTGGCAACTTTGCCCCACACTATTTAAGTCTAGTTAATCAAGTACAGTTATCTATTGCATACACTCATCTTGCCTTACCACACCTCTGATTTGCAGTATTCCACATCCCGATCTCCATCCAACAGCCTGGTCTTGAATTATATTTGCAGTTTTGTAAGGTGTAAAGGAATGCAAGGATGTAGTTAGCAGAGCTGCCAGAAAATATATCATGCCATGGAATTATTGCTGAGAGATGAAGGAGAAGTTGATAATGGGGAAAGGAGAAATAGAGAGGCTCGCATAACACAAAGGGGGAAAAAATCCAGTTAATAATTCTCTTATCTGTTATAACATAAGAGAGGTGGCTTTTCATCTTAATTTTTTATGGAAGACCCTGAACAAGCTAGTCTTTCGAGGGCTTTAATGCTTCAGTCCTTTCTACCTGCTGTTTGCCATTCCTGCAGGCCTCTACATATAATCACAATAGTGTACAGCAGAGGTTTTCAAACTGTGGTCCGTGGACCTTCGGATCTATGACAAGTTGCCAGGGGATCCACAAACAGGTCATGGAAAATTTGGAAAAACTAATATACATGAATTGTCGATTAGTAATTAGTTGACTTTATGGAAACAACATGTTTTGGAGTCTGCAGCTTAAAAAGGTTTGGAAACCTCTGGTGTACTCCTAAGACAAAGCTGAATTTGAAAGATTGGCCACTTAAAATAGAATAAAACAAGAACAGAAGCAACCAGTCAATATGAATGAATGTTAGACATTCCAGGAGTTACAGATATTTGATGGGAACCAGGTTGGAGAATCCAGGTGCATTGTGTTGTTTGTCAGATACTGATTCAATTGGCTGAATAGCACAATAGATAAAGATAAAAAAAATATTTATTAGAGATGTTCATCAATTTAGCTATCGGAAGCATTAGAAACATTCAGAATTTTGTTGTCTGCTTTCCCAACTTTTGTTGAGCATATCAATTTTAGACTCTGTTTCTAGAGCAGTAGATTATAGCAATGAGCAACTTACATCATTATCTCCAAATCAACATGAACTTGAATTCTCTCATCACGTTTTGCACCCTGAATCTTTTCTAAATATGCTTTGTGTGTGCCTGTGAAGCAGTCAACAACCCTACCATCTGCTGTTCAGTCAGTTAAGATCCCAGTAAGATCATTATGGGCATCACGTTTTTATAATATTCTATGTAAGCGTATGTTTCATATTTGTTGTTATTGTATGTAAGAATATATGTTAGATATCACCTTAATATTTAGACACATGTATTCTAAAACTTGCTTCTTCAGTAAGTATAATGGAAACAGCAATGTTTAATATGGACTTATTGAAAAAACTCCAATGAGTAAGATCTATTTTGTATTCTGTTCAGAATGAATTACTGTGCAAATAATATAAGACTATATCTGCTATCATTTTTCTCAGCACCCAAATAGTTGTGAAGACCTGAACCTGACCAGGAAGAGCTTTATTAATCAGGTTTCATGTCAGAAGATAAAGAGTTGAGGTATAGAATCTTAGAAATAAGCAAGCCCTTAACAAAACTCCCACCCTCATTTATGAGTGAATTCATTAAGGTGAGCATGAACTAAAGCGAGGGGCTACCTGCCCCACATAAATCAGAACTGCAACATCCTCTTCATTAGAGTTGAGGCTTCATTAGTGGTGCTTTGAAATATTCTGGTTTCTCTCTCACCTTTAGGGAATTTTCTTACAATCGTTCTAGCAATATCAGGTGATCATTAAATGTGTTGTTTCTCCATGTTAACTGTAGTCTGTGTTTCATTGAAATTCTTAACAAGAAGTTTGCCTTAGGCATAATGGGTTGGTAAGGACCTACAGCTGCCAGTCTGAAAATGTGTTTTTAAGCTGTGTTGGGCAAGATTTCTGAGAAACAGAGTGCCAATAGTTGGAGAACTGTATGGTTGAAAGGTAATTAGTTACTGATCTGGGCAATCATTTGTTGTAAACAAACATCAAAGGTATTTGGTTGTTCTATATAGCAATGTTCTAAAAAGGCTAATTACCACCATCTATAAAAAAATCAGGGCCCTTAAAAAGAAAGAAAAAGAAGAATTAGAGTAGGTTAATCTCCATTATTTTAAACTTAATTAAGTTTATGTGAGATCTATATTAAAGATTACCCTTTCATATCATGAATGGCAATTCACAACTTTAAATTAATCCTTAGTATAATCAAAGGTAAGATATGCAGGATAAATTCAGTCTAGGAAATGTAATTTAAAAAAAAAAAGAATCATCTTCCTTCTTGATGACTGGAGCAGGGTTCTATCATCTGAAGCCCCAAGGCCACATTTTACCACCAAGTCTTGGATTAGCATATAGATCCCCTTCAAAGTTGCCAATAAATTGTAATTTGTGATATGACTGAAAGGGGAATATATTAAGTGCAGGATGAAATAGGTTTTCATATTAGATGTAATTAAGGTATTTTAAATCAAATTTTGTCCTATTCCCATATTTCTTTGAAAGTTCAGAAACACACACATCCATCCTTGATTAATGTTGAAAATTCTGGGTGAGATTGGATTAGTTGCTAAATGTTGTATAATTGAAAAGCTGAAAAGTAAGATATGGGGGGAGAAAAAAATAATCAAATTCATTGTCACTGAATTCAAATAAATTGATCCAGGCGGAAGCTAATCTATATGTTCTCTTTCAGATGGGCTTACCTCATCAAGAAATACATCAGTATATTGTAAGTCAAGAATGATTGATCTTTCTAGACTAGCATTGGTTCCGATGCAGAATGAGACAGGTCCTATGATGATGTTCCTCAATCCTCAAATTCTTGGCATGATTATCACTTTATCTATCTATCTATCTATCTATCTATCTATCTATCTATCTATCTATCTATCTATCTATCTATCTATCTAT
>JANHFO010002304.1:96383-107237 GCA_032468095.1 Pareas carinatus | reverse complement strand
TCCTAGCCCACAGCGTTTTTTGCTACACGCACCATCTGCTTGTTCCTAACATTGGTTCTAAGCCTAGGGGGCTAACACCCACAATTATTGATGGAGCGCTATTCTTCTTGATACCCAAGAAAGTAGAAATTCACAGTTAAAATATCATAGTTCATAACATGGGGACTTGCAAAGTGTGAGAGAAGAGTAACTAGGAATAAATAAACATGCTGAATAACACATCACCTTTTTACTTATTGGTTTATTTAACAAACACATATGGTTGCCCATCTATCAAAAGGAACTCTGGCTGGTAAACAGGAATAAAGTGAAGTATGGATTGTACATTAGTTCATTATTAACTTATTATACATGGAGCCAATATAATCAAACATTGCTAATGCCTCCATTGCAATTAATTCAGAAATGTGCATTATGATTTCAGGGATGCGTCAATTGTACAATGATTTAGTAATAATTTTTGTGCTGGGCATAGCATGTGATACTAATCAGTCTCACTCACCATCATCCCTACAGTCATCAGATGCAGAAATGATTCTGACATCAGTGGGGGGAAAAAAGAATTCACCCTGACCCTCAGATTAGTTTCAGGATGATGAAAAGCGATGATACGAATATGATTAGCCTGATAAAAGCATTTTGTTTGAAATGAATATCCTAAGAAGGTTTAGTGGTGAGAAGGAAGCCTGGTACAATTGCTCCTATTTCATTGGACCTGTCTTTGTATGTAGAGGTAGCTTCGTGCATGTGTGGGTGTGCGTATGCGAATTCATTCCAGTGTCATTTTTCATACCCATTACACTGTGGGCTCATTAAAATTCTCACCACAGCATCGAAGCTGGTCGGACTGAAATGGGGCTGACAATCCTCATGTCTGCCACACAGATAACCAGACCTTATGAAGGTGAAATTAGTTTTCAGGAACTGTGCTGCTCACTTGATTGATTCCGTCTTAGAAGTCATATGACTTAATATTTCCTGCATGGGCTTCCACTGTCATGCAAACATGACCCGATAACACATTGTCAGGAGCGCACCAGAGAGCTAACAGCAATCTAACATCTTTCTACTGGGTGTGAAGTTCCATCTGAAATGTGCATATTTGATAAGCAGCTCTCCCTCTATCTGTCCTTTTCATTTCCCGATAGTTTATCTTCTCTGCTTCACTGAGTGCCAAGCAATAATGCACAGCTGGGAACTGTGGCAGGTGGCCCCCAACTACCCTAGAGGGACGATCTCAACCCTCAGAGCGGAAAGATATCCAGGTCAATCATAAAAGCTCACTGCCACTAGAGATGATAAAGTCCGGTCTCCCTCCTCGTACCCTCATCCTCAATGAAAATTGTTGCTAGGTTCCATTAGAAGTGGGTTGGGATCTTTTTGATGCTCTTGGTATGACAATCTCTGAGGCCAAGCCACAATTTACACAATTTCTCAGAACTGCAAAACAATAAATTCATTTAAATTTTACTTTCCTCTTGCGGATGGGAACAATGTTTCGTTTGCGAAGTGGCATGCCATTGAGGGTGTAATGCTATGTGGAAATGACCTTGGGAGATGGGGTGGAAGGGGGAAGAGATGCTGCCTAGGGAATCATCATATAAGAGAGGGCATAGGCCACAGTTGCATAACTGGAAGAGAAAGAAATTCAAAATGTATTCTGATCCTTTTCCCCACCCATTATGTGTTTGTGGGCTATGCTGTCTCTTATCAAACCATTCCCTTGACAGTATCTCTTGCCGTTGTCCCCTCCAAGTCACTTCCGCATACCATTCATTACAAGGCAGCGATTCTGCAATCCAGCCTTTTTCTATAATTTGGTATATCAGTTTGTATTGAGTGCATGGTGGCAAAGGAAATGGGGAAATGCCATAGCTTACACATGGATATGTTAGGATGAGGTGTACTGCTTTAACACTTAAAAATGTTTCTTCCTGTGCAGTCTTTTTCTAGTATAGTTTCTTGGGACCCAACACTATTAACTTACTCTGTTATTTATGTTACTTTCTTAAATATATGAACATTTTTATATTCATTTCCAAACTACAATCTGATCCTTACAAAACCTTGCTTGTGAAGAATAATGGATAGGAAAGGAGTCCATCCATTGCTCTGAACTATGCAGCAATAAGGTCTGCTTTGGGCAGATTGCAGTATTTTACTCTAGAAGACATCCATCTCTAGGAAAAGGTTGTCAGCTAAAGATTAGTTGAAGAGATCAGGTAGCAGATTGTAGGAAAGATTTTAAGGCCTTGGAAAGCTGTGATATAAAAGGTTAGGTGGACAAAATGCATATTTTATGGTTTAAAGTAGTTTCTAAGCTAACATGGTCTATTAGGACAATTCAACATTCAGTTCCTTCCTCGCCAGTCTTCTTCCATGCCACTGGTTTGGTCGTAGGTTGTGATGGTTGTAAAATGGATCATCACATGGCCAAACTCAATTTTATAACCCTTTTTTTGAAGGGGGCATTAAGCAATGCCATGGCTGTAAAGAGAATGCTGCAGCTGTCAAGCAGACAACCTATGAGGCATTTTTGCTGAAAATCAGAAGTAAATGCTGGTTTTGACAAAAACGTTATAAATCAGTCACATGACTGTGGGATGCTGAAAAAAGCTGTAAATGCAGTCTGGTTCCCTGGCACCTGAAGAGTGGTCACATGATCATGGTGGGGTGCAGCCACAGAAATTTCAGAACCAGGTTGTAAGTACTTTCTGAATGGTCTGTTGTAAATTTGAATGATCGCTAAGCAACAAGTTGTAAGTCAAGGACTACCTCTATACCAATTGGTGGCTGGAGTTGATATATTTCCCAGATGGTATAGATTTTTAGTGGGGCTTGAAAAGCCAGGTTGGTTCACTCTCAGCTTTGTTTGTGTTCACAGGAAACAGTGCAAAGACAATTCTCTGCCTCTCCTAGAGGGAGCAGTTACCTACTGACAGGGCTGCCTACTTTTTCTCACCTGCCAGCTCCTCTCTTTCTCTCCTTTTGCCTGATGACAAGATGCCTTCATGACCGTTCCCTGTTTCCTATCCTCCACCTTCATTACTTCCCCAATGTAGTGGCCAGTTGGAGAGTGTTTGCTGTTGTTGTTAAGAAATCTTTGCAATAAAAAGAAGGAAGTCGAAAGCCAGAGGCTGTGGACCATCTGGTTCTTGTCTATTCAGGTTGAAGGGAGAGATGACTGGCATCTTAGGGTGACAATGATCAGCAGGGAGTATTTCCCTTATTTTCATAATCAGCTGCAAAGACTAAGAAGGGCCCAAAAAATGACCCCCTCTACCAATTTGGGTTAGGAATAGTTCTACTGATCACCATCAAGTCCTCCGCTGTGATGGGGTATTATATCCAGCTACCTGATTGCTTGGAGGATTTCCTTTGAGTAGATGTGCACATTGTGCTGTTCATTTTCATCTTGCCAGAGAGCAGGTCAGCATTTTAAGGGCAAATGGCTTTCAAAACTGAAAGCCATTTAAACCAATTTTCTGAGGAGTGGGCATGCGTTTGTGTGGGTTACACAGGAATCAGTGGCTCCAAAGGAGGGGGGAAGATACATGCCTTCCAGACTCTACCAGGCTGAGTGTTGCTCTGGAACGGTGCCAATGTGCCTCCATGTGTTTGTATTAAACCCAGTTATTAATCTGTTTGTGTCACCTATTATATTATGAGAATGGCAGCTATTATCTTTCCTAGTTTCTTTATAAAAAAAATGGACTGCTTTTTTTTTGCTTTACTCATCTTCCCTTGCCTTTTAACTAGCTTCCAATCCCTGGCAACACTTACCACGTGATCATTTAATTTCCCCATCTTAATGGCATAATTGAGGAAAGCAGGTATTTTCAGGCATGATGGATGTTGATTGCTCCTTTTCAGAGGGCTAAAAGTAAAACATGCACATTTTCAAAGCCTGCCCTCCTTTGAACAAAACGCTTTGTTTCCTCTAGGTGAGCTTTTGAGAAAGTCTGGATGAGAAGCACATAAAAGCTTAATTGCCTTGTCTCTTCTTTCCACATCTGTCTTTGGCACTTATGCAACTGCTGGGATGCAAATGAGTGCATTTTCTCTCTTTTGAATTGTACGCTTTGAAACAAGAATCTGGTGTCTACTGCTAGCATTTTTTTTTAATTTTAGCCATCTGCCTTTCTCTGTTTGCGTCAGCATTGCCACACACCATTCCCTTTCACAACTGGAAAGTATTTTTACCCTGAACCTTGAAACAGCTTCTAAAGAAGAATTTGAACAGACTGATTGTCATCTGTCCATAACGTCATCAGCAAAGAAATCTGACTAGAAACAAGAAGCAGGAACAAGATCAGGAACTAATTGTGTAAAGGAGAGCTTGGCAATTTTAAGACCTGCAGACTTCAACCATGCTGGGTGAGAAATTCTGAGATTTGAAGTCCACAAGTGTCAAAGTTGTGAAGGTTGGACAACCCCAATATACTGTAGATGCTCACATGCTTTATGAAGCCCACCAAGAATTTTACTCCTGTCCACCAATTCATGGACCAGTAATCTTATTCAAAATATTCCTTTTTGAAAACCTCAGGTTGAATATAGGCCAGGGAGAACATTTTAAGGACAGTATGTGTCATCAGCCAAATTTGTCCTCCGTGTGTGTGTGTGTGTGTGTGTGTGTGTGTGTGTACTTCCAAAAGTGGTAATCCAAACCTCCAATGTTTGGTTATTGAGATCCTAGACATCTGTTCCAACCTTCTGCTACAGTGACATTTTATGTGGCATGTTGTGGAATTCAAACCTTTATAATGGATGATAATAATCCAGCCAGCTCATTCACTGGCTACAGTGAGTACGGACTGAACATACCAGGGTTGATAAGGTATACATTATGAGGAAATGCTTCCATTTTCTTCCTCCTTTCAATGGTATAGCTACGATTCCCCTCAAAAAATGCAAGAGCCTTCAACAAAAGCAAAAATGCAAATACATTTGTTTCGATCAATCCCTTGGTTCTTGTCTCCATTTCTCCTTCTCAGTTTGCTTCATCCATATTTATTTCAGTTTGCAGACTTCCATTGAGAAGGTCAGGATAATTAATCCGGTTTTCCATAGCTCTTAGCAAAGAACTGGATCCCCTCCCCCATTCTGGGTGGCAGATGTAAGATATTTTAATTATTTATTGATGTGCAAATCACAAGAGAAATATGCTGTCATTTTGACTTCCCTCTCACTGAAAATCTAAGCAGGCTGCAAGTTGGCTTGTTAAGCCTGATTTGCAAATCATTCCCAAATATGTTTTTAGTCTCCTGCTTCTTGCCTCATTCCACCCTCAGCAGATAGCAAACAAACATGTTTATGTCAATATTAACATTCTCTCCCCACCTTCTATGATGATTTGACCAGCTTGCAACTATTCAGAAAACAGCCAAGATAAAGACGGTAGTATGTTTTCCTAGGGAGCAATGAAGTGGATGTTTTTGGAGATGGATTCCTTTTAACAACTAAGTTAAAACATTACAGCAGGCAAAATGCTGTTGAAATGCAAACCCATGCCCTGTTTTCATTGCCATTGCCGTGAACCTAGTTACACTTCTGGGAATTGGTGTCACTTTGGGCACTGGCAATGATCAGTTCAAAGACAGGCCAGGCAATTAAAATATTCAGGTAGAATGCCCTGAGTTATAAGTTAGCAAAGGCCCTTACAAAAAGCTTCTGCTTAAACATGAGTAATGAGTGAAAAAAATAAACATAAAATGTACAGCTGGAAGAGCGTATAGAAACTGAAATAACAGAAGTAGAACATTATCACAACTGCAGTACAACCTAATGTGTTATTAAACAAATAAAATAAAATGAGTAACAGAGTTGGAAGATCTTGGAGATCTTTTAATCAAACTCTCTGCTGAAGAAGGAGACCCTATACCATTTCAGACAAAATACAATATCCTATTTGAAAGGATAGCCACCTCCATCATACATGGAGGTGGCTGAGGGGTAAAATCCAATTTCAGTCAGGATTCAAATGCAGAGCAGCTGTTGTGTGCAAAACATCACTAGATAATTCAGTTTTATGTATGGCCTGTGAGAGGAGGGCGGTGCAGTGACTCAGTGGCTAAGATGCTGAGTTTGTTGGCTGTAAAATCGACAGCCCAGGTTTCATACCTGAGGTCCACACAACAGGGTGAGCTCCTCTCTTCCCTCCAGCTCCTGTCAACCTAGTAATTTGAAAACATGCAAATGCAAGTAGATAAATAGATACCACTTTGGTGGGAAGGTAACAGCACTCTATATCATGCTGGTCACATGACAGTGTAAATGTCTTCAGACAGTGCTGGCTCAATGGCCTTGAAACGGAGATGAGCATCCCTCCTTACAGTCAGCAATGATTAGTGGAGCAAAATCCGCAGGGACTTTTTTACTTTTTAACCTTCCAGCTTTACTGTGGCATCTAGCCATTGCTGTGGCGATGTATCAGATTTTTAGATCACCATACCAATGACAGGGTTAGGGTTAGGAAACTGGGAATAATCTTAGAATAAATTAGACAAGACAATTCTAGACAGAATTTGGAGAAGTTCAGTGTGGCATCATGCTATAGGTGGACTTTATAAGAACCAGGAAAGCAGTTTTTTCTAATTCTCCAAGTAGTACTAGTATCAGGCCAGAATAATTATCTTTTTTATATCAGTTCTCATTTTATTTGATAAAAGAGAAGAGGCCACTTTAGAAATTCTTTCAGAAACTAAAAACATTCCAAGAAATAGAACTGGGTAGTTTTTCTTACATTTATTTATTTTCTTTTTTAATGATGAAGTGGCCGTAGGAGAGGTAGGTATGACTCTTGCTTCCCTTATCTCTCCAAATCCTCTTCTTTCTTCAGTTAAATTCTAAGAAAAGATTTAGAAAAGGAACTTCTCCATTTGGATGTTTTCTCTAATGGTTTTGCTGTCACCACTAAAGGGAAATTCTGCTCTGCGTAAATGGTGAACATATTTCTCCTTCTGGGGAAATTTGGAAAAAATGTGTGGCCCACATTTCTGCTCACAAATGTTGAGGAGAATTTTCCAAAGCTGCTGATGCCAGTTCCAATAAAGAGAAAAGGCCCGTTCAGATATTATCTGTGCTCAAGGCTTTATGTTTTCTTTCTAGCACATTTGTCTGTGGCCTCATTGCTTTTGCTTTTATTTTCAAATAATGACAGCATGTTGTGTTGTCTAACTAACTAAATTAGGTTCTTTTAATTAAGGGTTATTCAAACAAACCACAGCTTTATAATAGGGTTTAATTTTGACAGACTGAGATTAAAACTGATTGCATTTTGTCTAAGTTTGGACTCAACAACAGGTGGCAGCTAGTTGAAAACAATGGCTAGTATTTCCAATCTCTTCTTCTCATCAGAGGAAAGAACATGAACCTGAGTGTTCATGCACAAAGCATTAAGTGTTGATAAACATACCCACCTGTGTTTCAAAAGCAATCATCACTTACACACCCACACACACCCTGGGAACAAATAATAATGTAATTCAAAATCGCTTGAATTCATTCCAAACATAGTATAGGATTAAGCAATTAAATTTGTTTTTGCCAAGAGAGTTTGAACAATAAGGATGGTTTAAACCACCCATACAAAAAAAGTAAATAGATATAGCAGTGATTAAAATAAAAGGAACTATTTCACAAAAAATGACCTGTGAAAACAAAAACAGCCCTTTGGAGACTGCTCTCTGAGGCTAGTATTATAGTCACAATGGTGGCCTGTTACTACTAATGGAAAGTCTCCCTGCAGAAAAGGAAAGTGATTGTGTGTCCTTTACATGATAAAAATATACAAAAGATCACAAGACAGATGGCTTTTGTCAGAGTTTTCCACAAACAAGGTAACCATTGGAGAAACAATTGGCACCTGCCACACCATGGATTATGGAGGCCCCAGAAAGACCCTCACCAAATCAAGGGTGTCTGAGAGGGATAGTAAAAAGAACCCAAGATGTTAGCTGCAGGTGTGCAATTAAAGCCAGAACTTTTTTTAATGTTTTGCACATGCTATGCCCATTAAAAATTGGTGGAGCTTCAGTGGCACTATTATCATACCATACTGACAAATGAAGGCGAATATACATGTCCCAGGATAATGTTACAGGATCCAATCTGGGTTGGTCAAAAGAGTTTTTGGACTTGTGCTGGAGCCCATCCTCAGGGAACTTCTCTTTATAAAAGTGTTGATTCATTTTGACTCTTTCTTACCATACTTTACAAATAACCCTGCCCCAGATACTTTCAATGTATAGCCAGATGGTTCAGTTGCCCTAGTTAGTTATAAGGTATGTCCTGAGTATTAGTATGATTTGCTTTTTCCCAACTCTGCATCTTTTGTTTGACTCTTCACAGGTAAAATAATAGAAGAGCAGACATGCATCTATATAAAAAATTGATAGCCATCTGTCACATAAATCAAAGGCTATGCCTCATCTGTGTGGCTCTTTTTATTTATTTATTGTGTGTATGTGGTTGTGCACACATCCATACATGTGCACCTTTGAGTCCATGTTGATTCCTGGAGAATGTCTGGACAAGTCCCTGAAGTTTTTTTGGCAAGATTTCAAAAGCGGTTTGCCATTGCCTGCTTCCAAGAATTGAGACAGAATGACTGGCCCCAAATGACCTTGCTGGCTTTGTGCCTAAGGCAGGACAAAAACTGACGGATTCTTGGTTTTGCATATCAAACTTGTTTTCTCTTTATGTGATTCCTCTGGTTTGCTCTTGCTTCTGTTTATTTATGGGTTTTGTTCTTTACCCATGTTCATTTGCAAATTTGCTCTGTGGTGAAGAGTAGGGCGATGACTCATCAAAATAGCCTATTCACGCGCTTCTTGCAACCCACTTCCTTCGCAGACGGACAGCTCACCCACTGATGGCTGCAGAATTTATCATCACAAGATCTTTTAGCACTCTGAAAGATATGGTGTATTGCAGCTACAGAGATGTCATAAGAATCAAAACATATTTTCTGCTTACTGGAGTCCTACTAGAATCTTCTTAAGCTTTCTGTTGCTGCCTTCACTTCATTTATTTTTTTTCTTGCCTCCTTTGTTTCATTTGAACTAAAAGCTAGATGGGTTGCATTTTTCAAATCAACCACTAGATGACCAGGTACCAAAACAGCAGCTTTAGTACAGCTTTATGTGAGCAAATTGTAGCCTTCCAGAGTTGAGAATTTGCAAATTACATTTTCCTGAATAATAGGTGAGAGAGAGAGGAAGAAGAAAGGAAGAGAAAAATAGAAAAAAAATTCTATAGCTCATTATAACGTGCAGACACATTATTTCGTCATTCTTAACCTGCATTGAAAATTTGTGGGTTAACTAACATTGAGGAATAAGCAATACAGTGAAAATGACAAATATTTCATTAGGATTAAAGATGCAAAACTGGAAAAAATATGAAACATTTACCTTAGCATGAAGCTTAATGTGCAGATTCCATCAACTTTTTTTCATCTAGTACAAAGGACTGACATTCCGAATTTAGCTATTTGAAGTTGCTAATGTGTTCATTTATACATTCCAAGAAATTGTATCTATTAAAAAAAACTGTGTAGAGAATAGCAAGCGTCAAGTAGCATGCCTGGAAAATTACTTAGTGGTATTTTTAGTAACTTGTGAACATTCAGCATGGATCACTAGTTTTTCTCATTTCAAACTAAGAGGTATAAAACCCCGGTCAGATTTGTTGACATCTATTCAGACATTGTCTGGTATCCACTGAAATCAAAGGAAGAACTACAACATAGTGGCAAAAAGCCCCCAAAAGCAAAATGGCAGCTCTAACTGTGATACCAGCTTAATATTTTTTTTAGATCCTACCAATGTCTGAGTGCAGATAAAAATTATCAGCATGCAAATTCAAAACTGAATACAGATAGTCCAGTGAAATTAAGAATGGAGTTTGCTCCCTGCTTATATGCAGTAGCTTGCCCTGCTCACTCCCACTGATGATGTTACATCGTTGAGTAGTGAAATGTCTGCAAGCAAATAACCAAGCTCAGAGACCACTGAGGACTCCACAATTCAACTCTGAGCTACGTATACTGTACAGGTAGTCTTCAACTTACAATAACTGCTGGAAGTTACAACAGCACTGAAAAAAGTGATTTATGACTGATTTCACACTTATGACAGCATCCCCATAGTCACGGGATCAAAATTCAGACGCTTGACAATGAACCCCATATTTACAATTGCAGTTTCCCATGGTCATGTGATCACCTTTTGTAACTGACTGACAGAGAAAGTCAATGAGGAAGTCAGATTCACAACACCTCTGTTACAAACTTCACAACTGCAGGGATTCACTTAACAGCTGTGGCAAGAAGGCTCATAAAATGAGGCAGAACTTGCTTAAGAATTGTCTTGCTTAGCAGTGGAAATTTAGGGCTCAGTTGCCGTTGTAAGTTGAGAACTACCTGTAAATAGATTGCACATACACAACTTAAGTTTGATTTTCAGTTGAGCTTAGACAGCATAATCTTCAGGACCTTCCAGGACAAGCAGAAATACACTGGGAAAACTTCAAATAGTTTGTCATGAGCTGCATAACATCACATTAGGGGTTACCATGTGATATTAACTAGTTATTACTGATTTTAGTAACACTCAACTTCCAGCAATATTCAGCAGTTATTCAGAACACTTTCTGGAGAATTATAATATGAAAGACATTCTCAAGTCATCAGTAGGTTTGCAAAGATATTAATGGCTTCCACCAACTATTCACATAACTATTTTCAAATAGCTGGTTTGCCTGATCCAGAAGCAAACGAGCCAGGATGGTGCAGTGGTTAAAAGCAGCACTGCAGGCTATTTCTGCTGACTGCCATCTGCCATGAGCCAT